>CAKAOJ020000054.1:2797500-3065000 GCA_916701645.2 Sebastolobus alascanus | reverse complement strand
AATCCCATTAATTTATACAATTCTTTGCGAAATTACAATGTATGATACCTTTTTCTTCTCATAGGTGACTGATTTCACTCAGCCGGTGTGCCAGCTGCTCAGCCTGGAGTCTAACTGCTCTGATATCTGCAGCTTAGAGATGTGGGAGCTCTCTGCTCAGGTGACTGATGGGAATGACGGCACGGGTGTTGAAAGCGTTAGCCTCCGACGGGGCAACGGGACCTTGAACACCAGCCTGGCCGCTGGAAACGAGAACATAACACTGGTGTCTTACAGTTCGTCTTGCTGTTCGCCTGATATGGAGCTACTGGTTGTGGATCGAGTGGGTAATGTCGGCGTCTGTTCTTATAATTTCCGGGACACAGCTTCTGCGTCCACCAAAGTAATTCCGTCGCTTCTTCTTTGCTTAAGCATAGTGGTATTTGGGCTCCATGTACAGACAGAACTCGGCATCCAGTGACTCCATGACTGTGTGAAAAGGGTCACCTGTAGTGGAAAACACAAGACAGAAGAGAGACATTTTTAAAGAACAGTTTATTGTCATAATGTATAATCCTTTACAGAACACAATGTTTTTTTTTTAAATTTTCTCCTGTTAACATTGATCACTATTTACATTTTGAAAAGTATTCTGCTTTGTCTCAGCCAGCAGATAAGTTTAGAAGTAAGATACATGGCAAACTAATTTTAACAGTTAGACTATACAGCCTACTGCCAGCTTTTGTTTTAACTTGTGTAGCCGAGGGTTACGTTGCTCCTATACTTTATGAAGATAATAAATTAATAACACGGAGGCTCCATAGTCTGCACCCTTGTAAATATCACCGCTTCACACTTTCTGTTCCTCCCTTCACAATAAACTTCCTGGACACAAACACTGGATCACTGCTTACTAGAGGGAACTTAAGTCATTCAGAACTCAACTAAATAACTTACACTTGTTTACAATTCACTGTTAGCCACCGCGTAAGCTCGCAGTGCTTGTATGAACATAGCGGCGGTGGATGGGAGACGTCGGACAAAGCAGATTGAAGTATTGCTTTCCTACATGTTTAACCGTTTCATCGTGTTTATGCTTGTTGAGCAGGTGTAATGATAACGTATCTTGGCTTTACACTTGCAAAGTTTTATTGCACTTACTTACAGTAAGGAGTGTAGTTGTCGTCGACTTCACCTGGTTCACTTCACTGTCTCTGATCAGCTGTTTCCTGACGTCGCTGTGTGTGGAGAGCTCCGACACAGGGCAGGGAGAGGCTGCAGCGTGATAATAAATACAACAGTCTTTAGCCCCGGAACACGTTTAATTCACCCATCATAGTATAGTATGTCGAATAAATTAAAAAAAGTCATAGTATAGTATGTCGAAAAAAGGCCATAGCATAGTATGTCGAAATTTTTTTAAAAAGTCATAGTTTAGTATCTCGAAAAAAAGCCATAATATAGTATGTCGCAAAATAAAAAAGTCATAGTACAGTATGTTGAAATTTTTTTTAAAAAGTCATAGTTTAGTATGTCAAAAAAGTCATAGTATAGTATGTCGGAAAAAAGTCAAACTATAGCATGTTGAAAAAAATAAAAAAAAGTCATAGTATAGTATGTCGAAAAAAAAGCCATATTATTGTATGTCGTAGAAATGAAGTCATAAAAGTCGAACTTTTTTTGAAAAGTCATAGTATAGTATGTCAAAAAAGTGATAGTATAGTATGTTGAAAAAAAGCCATAATATAGTATGTCGAAAAAATTAAAAAAGTGATAGTATAATATGTCAAAAAAGTCATACTATAGTATGTCGAAAAAAAGCCTTATTATAATATGTAGAAAAAAATATAAAAAAAGTCATAGTATAGTATGTCGAAAAAAAGCCATAGCATAGTATGTTGAAAAATAAAAGTCATAGTATAGTATGTCCAAAAAAATAAAAAAAAGTCATAGTATAGTATGTCGAAAAAATTTTAAAAAGTCAGAGTATAGTATAACGAAAAAAATCCATATGTCAAAAAAATAAAAAGTCATACTTTAGTATGTCGAATTTTTTTTTCAAAAGTCATACTATAGTATGTCGAAAGAAGCCATAGTATTATATGTCGAAAAAAATATAAAAAAGTAATAGTATAGTATGTCGAAAAAAGGCCATAGCATAGTATGTTGAAAAATAAAAAAAAGTCATAGTATAGTATGTCCGAAAAAAAAAAAAAGTCATAGTATAGTATGTCGAAAAAAGGCCATAGCATAGTATGTCGAAAAAAAAAGGCATAATATAGTATGTTGAAAAAAAGCCATAATATAGTATGTCGCAAAATAAAAAAGTCATGGTATAGTATGTCGAAAAAAAGCCATAGCATAGTATGTTGAAAAAAAAAAAAAAAGTCATAGTATAGTATGTCCGAAAAAATAAAAAAAGTCATAGTATAGTATGTCAAATTTAAAAAAAAAAGTCATAGTATAGGATGTCGAAAAAAAAAGTCAAACTATAGTATGTTGAAAAAAATAAAAAAAGCCATAGTATAGTATGTCCGAAAAAATAAAACAAATCTTAGTATAGTATAGTATAGTATGTCGAATTTACACTTACTTACAGTACGGAGCGTAGGTGTCGTCAACTCTACTTCACCTGGTTCACTTCACTGTCTCCAACGCGGTCTCTCTGATCAGCTGTTTGCTGACGTTGCTGTGTGTGGAGAGGTTCGACACAGGGCATGGAGAGGCTGCAGCGTGATAATAAATACAACAGTCTTTAGCCCCGGAAAACGTTTAATTCAACCATCATAGTATAGTATGTCGAATAAATAAAAAAAAGCCATAGTATAGTATGTCAAAAAATATAAAAAAAAGTCATAGTACAGTATTTCGAAATTTTTTTAAAAAAAAGTCAAAGTATAGTATTTCGAAAAAAAAAAAAAAAAAGTCATAGTAAAGTATGTCGAAAAAAAACAAGTCATAGTATAGAATGTCGATAATTTTCATGAAAAAAGTCATACGAAAATATTCGTAAAAAATTGTCATAGTATAGAATGTCGAAAATTTTCATGAAAAAAGGCATAGTATAGTCTGTCGATTCATTTGGTGGAAAAAAAACTCAGTTTAAAATTTCGTCAATTTTCAAAAAAGTCATACTATAGCATGACTTTTTTCATGAAAATGTCGAAATTTTAAACTGAGTTTTTTTTCCACCAAATGAATCGACAGACTATACTATGCCTTTTTTCATGAAAATTTTCGACATTCTATACTATGACAATTTTTTACGAATATTTTTGAAAATTTTCATGAAAAAAGTCATACGAAAATATTCGTAAAAAATTGTCATAGTATAGAATGTCGAAAATTTTCATGAAAAAAGGCATAGTATAGTCTGTCGATTCATTTGGTGGAAAAAAAACTCAGTTTAAAATTTCGTCAATTTTCAAAAAAGTCATACTATAGCATGACTTTTTTCATGAAAATGTCGAAATTTTAAACTGAGTTTTTTTTCCACCAAATGAATCGACAGACTATACTATGCCTTTTTTCATGAAAATTTTCGACATTCTATACTATGACAATTTTTTACGAATATTTTTGAAAATTTTCATGAAAAAAGTCATACGAAAATATTCGTAAAAAATTGTCATAGTATAGAATGTCGAAAATTTTCATGAAAAAAGGCATAGTATAGTCTGTCGATTCATTTGGTGGAAAAAAAACTCAGTTTAAAATTTCGTCAATTTTCAAAAAAGTCATACTATAGCATGACTTTTTTCATGAAAATGTCGAAATTTTAAACTGAGTTTTTTTTCCACCAAATGAATCGACAGACTATACTATGCCTTTTTTCATGAAAATTTTCGACATTCTATACTATGACAATTTTTTACGAATATTTTCGTATGACTTTTTTCATGAAAATTTTCAAAAATATTCGTAAAAAATTGTCATAGTATAGAATGTCGAAAATTTTCATGAAAAAAGGCATAGTATAGTCTGTCGATTCATTTGGTGGAAAAAAAACTCAGTTTAAAATTTCGACATTTTCATGAAAAAAGTCATGCTATAGTATGACTTTTTTGAAAATTGACGAAATTTTAAACTGAGTTTTTTTTCCACCAAATGAATCGACAGACTATACTATGCCTTTTTTCATGAAAATTTTCGACATTCTATACTATGACAATTTTTTACGAATATTTTCGTATGACTTTTTTCATGAAAATTTTCAAAAATATTCGTAAAAAAATGTCATAGTATAGAATGTCGAAAATTTTCATGAAAAAAGGCATAGTATAGTCTGTCGATTCATTTGGTGGAAAAAAATCTCAGTTTAAAATTTCGACATTTTCATGAAAAAAGTCATGCTATAGTATGACTTTTTTGAAAATTGACGAAATTTTAAACTGAGTTTTTTTTCCACCAAATGAATCGACAGACTATACTATGCCTTTTTTCATGAAAATTTTCGACATTCTATACTATGACAATTTTTTACGAATATTTTCGTATGACTTTTTCATGAAAATTTTCAAAAATATTCGTAAAAAATTGTCATAGTATAGAATGTCGAAAATGTTCATGAAAAAAGGCATAGTATAGTCTGTCGATTCATTTGGTGGAAAAAAAACTTAGTTTAAAATTTCGACATTTTCATGAAAAAAGTCATGCTATAGTATGACTTTTTTGAAAATTGACGAAATTTTAAAGAGAGTTTTTTTTCCACCAAATGAATCGACAGACTATACTATGCCTTTTTTCATGAAAATTTTCGACATTCTATACTATGACAATTTTTTACGAATATTTTCGTATGACTTTTTTCATGAAAATGTAAACATTACTTTTAAGAAATTTTATCTTTATTTCAAAGCTTTGCTCCTTCTGCTGGTATGGTGTACTGTTTTTTGCTTATAGGCGAGATAAATGCGCTATTTTACCATTTTATTTTATTCATTTACTGTTCATTACACCCTAATCTTACATTTTTTAGTGCTTTATTTGGTCATTGTTGAAAACGCAAACCTCCATGTAAATAGATGACTCTTTGTTTGCCTTTTTTCATGAAAATTTTCGACATTCTATACTATGACAATTTTTTACGAATATTTTCGTATGACTTTTTTCATGAAAATTTTCGAAAATATCCGTAAAAAATTGTCATAGTATAGAATGTCGAAAATTTTCATGAAAAAAGGCATAGTATAGTCTGTCGATTCATTTGGTGGAAAAAAAACTCAGTTTAAAATTTCGACATTTTCATGAAAAAAGTCATGCTATAGTATGACTTTTTTGAAAATTGACGAAATTTTAAACTGAGTTTTTTTTCCACCAAATGAATCGACAGACTATACTATGCCTTTTTTCATGAAAATTTTCGACATTCTATACTATGACAATTTTTTACGAATATTTTCGTATGACTTTTTTCATGAAAATTTTCAAAAATATTCGTAAAAAATTGTCATAGTATAGAATGTCGAAAATTTTCATGAAAAAAGGCATAGTATAGTCTGTCGATTCATTTGGTGGAAAAAAAACTCAGTTTAAAATTTCGACATTTTCATGAAAAAAGTCATGCTATAGTATGACTTTTTTGAAAATTGACGAAATTTTAAACTGAGTTTTTTTTCCACCAAATGAATCGACAGACTATACTATGCCTTTTTTCATGAAAATTTTCGACATTCTATACTATGACAATTTTTTACGAATATTTTCGTATGACTTTTTTCATGAAAATTTTCAAAAATATTCGTAAAAAATTGTCATAGTATAGAATGTCGAAAATTTTCATGAAAAAAGGCATAGTATAGTCTGTCGATTCATTTGGTGGAAAAAAAACTCAGTTTAAAATTTCGACATTTTCATGAAAAAAGTCATGCTATAGTATGACTTTTTTGAAAATTGACGAAATTTTAAACTGAGTTTTTTTTCCACCAAATGAATCGACAGACTATACTATGCCTTTTTTCATGAAAATTTTCGACATTCTATACTATGACAATTTTTTACGAATATTTTCGTATGACTTTTTTCATGAAAATTTTCAAAAATATTCGTAAAAAATTGTCATAGTATAGAATGTCGAAAATTTTCATGAAAAAAGGCATAGTATAGTCTGTCGATTCATTTGGTGGAAAAAAAACTCAGTTTAAAATTTCGACATTTTCATGAAAAAAGTCATGCTATAGTATGACTTTTTTGAAAATTGACGAAATTTTAAACTGAGTTTTTTTTCCACCAAATGAATCGACAGACTATACTATGCCTTTTTTCATGAAAATTTTCGACATTCTATACTATGACAATTTTTTACGAATATTTTCGTATGACTTTTTTCATGAAAATTTTCAAAAATATTCGTAAAAAATTGTCATAGTATAGAATGTCGAAAATTTTCATGAAAAAAGGCATAGTATAGTCTGTCGATTCATTTGGTGGAAAAAAAACTCAGTTTAAAATTTCGACATTTTCATGAAAAAAGTCATGCTATAGTATGACTTTTTTGAAAATTGACGAAATTTTAAACTGAGTTTTTTTTCCACCAAATGAATCGACAGACTATACTATGCCTTTTTTCATGAAAATTTTCGACATTCTATACTATGACAATTTTTTACGAATATTTTCGTATGACTTTTTTCATGAAAATTTTCAAAAATATTCGTAAAAAATTGTCATAGTATAGAATGTCGAAAATTTTCATGAAAAAAGGCATAGTATAGTCTGTCGATTCATTTGGTGGAAAAAAAACTCAGTTTAAAATTTCGACATTTTCATGAAAAAAGTCATGCTATAGTATGACTTTTTTGAAAATTGACGAAATTTTAAACTGAGTTTTTTTTCCACCAAATGAATCGACAGACTATACTATGCCTTTTTTCATGAAAATTTTCGACATTCTATACTATGACAATTTTTTACGAATATTTTCGTATGACTTTTTTCATGAAAATTTTCAAAAATATTCGTAAAAAATTGTCATAGTATAGAATGTCGAAAATTTTCATGAAAAAAGGCATAGTATAGTCTGTCGATTCATTTGGTGGAAAAAAAACTCAGTTTAAAATTTCGACATTTTCATGAAAAAAGTCATGCTATAGTATGACTTTTTTGAAAATTGACGAAATTTTAAACTGAGTTTTTTTTCCACCAAATGAATCGACAGACTATACTATGCCTTTTTTCATGAAAATTTTCGACATTCTATACTATGACAATTTTTTACGAATATTTTCGTATGACTTTTTTCATGAAAATTTTCAAAAATATCCGTAAAAAATTGTCATAGTATAGAATGTCGAAAATTTTCATGAAAAAAGGCATAGTATAGTCTGTCGATTCATTTGGTGGAAAAAAAACTCAGTTTAAAATTTCGACATTTTCATGAAAAAAGTCATGCTATAGTATGACTTTTTTGAAAATTGACGAAATTTTAAACTGAGTTTTTTTTCCACCAAATGAATCGACAGACTATACTATGCCTTTTTTCATGAAAATTTTCGACATTCTATACTATGACAATTTTTTACGAATATTTTCGTATGACTTTTTTCATGAAAATTTTCAAAAATATTCGTAAAAAATTGTCATAGTATAGAATGTCGAAAATTTTCATGAAAAAAGGCATAGTATAGTCTGTCGATTCATTTGGTGGAAAAAAAACTCAGTTTAAAATTTCGACATTTTCATGAAAAAAGTCATGCTATAGTATGACTTTTTTGAAAATTGACGAAATTTTAAACTGAGTTTTTTTTCCACCAAATGAATCGACAGACTATACTATGCCTTTTTTCATGAAAATTTTCGACATTCTATACTATGACAATTTTTTACGAATATTTTCGTATGACTTTTTTCATGAAAATTTTCAAAAATATTCGTAAAAAATTGTCATAGTATAGAATGTCGAAAATTTTCATGAAAAAAGGCATAGTATAGTCTGTCGATTCATTTGGTGGAAAAAAAACTCAGTTTAAAATTTCGACATTTTCATGAAAAAAGTCATGCTATAGTATGACTTTTTTGAAAATTGACGAAATTTTAAACTGAGTTTTTTTTCCACCAAATGAATCGACAGACTATACTATGCCTTTTTTCATGAAAATTTTCGACATTCTATACTATGACAATTTTTTACGAATATTTTCGTATGACTTTTTTCATGAAAATTTTCAAAAATATTCGTAAAAAATTGTCATAGTATAGAATGTCGAAAATTTTCATGAAAAAAGGCATAGTATAGTCTGTCGATTCATTTGGTGGAAAAAAAACTCAGTTTAAAATTTCGACATTTTCATGAAAAAAGTCATGCTATAGTATGACTTTTTTGAAAATTGACGAAATTTTAAACTGAGTTTTTTTTCCACCAAATGAATCGACAGACTATACTATGCCTTTTTTCATGAAAATTTTCGACATTCTATACTATGACAATTTTTTACGAATATTTTCGTATGACTTTTTTCATGAAAATTTTCAAAAATATTCGTAAAAAATTGTCATAGTATAGAATGTCGAAAATTTTCATGAAAAAAGGCATAGTATAGTCTGTCGATTCATTTGGTGGAAAAAAAACTCAGTTTAAAATTTCGACATTTTCATGAAAAAAGTCATGCTATAGTATGACTTTTTTGAAAATTGACGAAATTTTAAACTGAGTTTTTTTTCCACCAAATGAATCGACAGACTATACTATGCCTTTTTTCATGAAAATTTTCGACATTCTATACTATGACAATTTTTTACGAATATTTTCGTATGACTTTTTTCATGAAAATTTTCAAAAATATTCGTAAAAAATTGTCATAGTATAGAATGTCGAAAATTTTCATGAAAAAAGGCATAGTATAGTCTGTCGATTCATTTGGTGGAAAAAAAACTCAGTTTAAAATTTCGACATTTTCATGAAAAAAGTCATGCTATAGTATGACTTTTTTGAAAATTGACGAAATTTTAAACTGAGTTTTTTTTCCACCAAATGAATCGACAGACTATACTATGCCTTTTTTCATGAAAATTTTCGACATTCTATACTATGACAATTTTTTACGAATATTTTCGTATGACTTTTTCATGAAAATTTTCAAAAATATTCGTAAAAAATTGTCATAGTATAGAATGTCGAAAATTTTCATGAAAAAAGGCATAGTATAGTCTGTCGATTCATTTGGTGGAAAAAAAACTCAGTTTAAAATTTCGACATTTTCATGAAAAAGTCATGCTATAGTATGACTTTTTTGAAAATGACGAAATTTTAAACTGAGTTTTTTTTCCACCAAATGAATCGACAGACTATACTATGCCTTTTTTCATGAAAATTTTCGACATTCTATACTATGACAATTTTTTACGAATATTTTCGTATGACTTTTTTCATGAAAATTTTCAAAAATATTCGTAAAAAATTGTCATAGTATAGAATGTCGAAAATTTTCATGAAAAAAGGCATAGTATAGTCTGTCGATTCATTTGGTGGAAAAAAAACTCAGTTTAAAATTTCGACATTTTCATGAAAAAAGTCATGCTATAGTATGACTTTTTTGAAAATTGACGAAATTTTAAACTGAGTTTTTTTTCCACCAAATGAATCGACAGACTATACTATGCCTTTTTTCATGAAAATTTTCGACATTCTATACTATGACAATTTTTTACGAATATTTTCGTATGACTTTTTTCATGAAAATTTTCAAAAATATTCGTAAAAAATTGTCATAGTATAGAATGTCGAAAATTTTCATGAAAAAAGGCATAGTATAGTCTGTCGATTCATTTGGTGGAAAAAAAACTCAGTTTAAAATTTCGACATTTTTCAAAAAAGTCATACTATAGCATGACTTTTTTCATGAAAATGTAAACATTACTTTTAAGAAATTTTATCTTTATTTCAAAGCTTTGCTCCTTCTGCTGGTATGGTGTACTGTTTTTTGCTTATAGGCGAGATAAATGTGCTATTTTACCATTTTATTTTATTCATTTACTGTTCATTACACCCTAATCTTACATTTTTTAGTGCTTTATTTGGTCATTGTTGAAAACGCAAACCTCCATGTAAATAGATGACTCTTTGTTTGCCTTTTTTCATGAAAATTTTCGACATTCTATACTATGACAATTTTTTACGAATATTTTCGTATGACTTTTTTCATGAAAATTTTCGAAAATATTCGTAAAAAATTGTGATAGTATTGAATGTCGAAAATTTTCATGAAAAAAGGCATAGTATAGTCTGTCGATTCATTTGGTGGAAAAAAAACTCAGTTTAAAATTTCGACATTTTCATGAAAAAAGTCATGCTATAGTATGACTTTTTTGAAAATTGACGAAATTTTAAACTGAGTTTTTTTTCCACCAAATGAATCGACAGACTATACTATGCCTTTTTTCATGAAAATTTTCGACATTCTATACTATGACAATTTTTTACGAATATTTTTGAAAATTTTCATGAAAAAAGTCATACGAAAATATTCGTAAAAAATTGTCATAGTATAGAATGTCGAAAATTTTCATGAAAAAAGGCATAGTATAGTCTGTCGATTCATTTGGTGGAAAAAAAACTCAGTTTAAAATTTCGTCAATTTTCAAAAAAGTCATACTATAGCATGACTTTTTTCATGAAAATGTCGAAATTTTAAACTGAGTTTTTTTTCCACCAAATGAATCGACAGACTATACTATGCCTTTTTTCATGAAAATTTTCGACATTCTATACTATGACAATTTTTTACGAATATTTTTGAAAATTTTCATGAAAAAAGTCATACGAAAATATTCGTAAAAAATTGTCATAGTATAGAATGTCGAAAATTTTCATGAAAAAAGGCATAGTATAGTCTGTCGATTCATTTGGTGGAAAAAAAACTCAGTTTAAAATTTCGTCAATTTTCAAAAAAGTCATACTATAGCATGACTTTTTTCATGAAAATGTCGAAATTTTAAACTGAGTTTTTTTTCCACCAAATGAATCGACAGACTATACTATGCCTTTTTTCATGAAAATTTTCGACATTCTATACTATGACAATTTTTTACGAATATTTTCGAAAATTTTCATGAAAAAAGTCATACGAAAATATTCGTAAAAAATTGTCATAGTATAGAATGTCGAAAATTTTCATGAAAAAAGGCATAGTATAGTCTGTCGATTCATTTGGTGGAAAAAAAACTCAGTTTAAAATTTCGTCAATTTTCAAAAAAGTCATACTATAGCATGACTTTTTTCATGAAAATGTCGAAATTTTAAACTGAGTTTTTTTTCCACCAAATGAATCGACAGACTATACTATGCCTTTTTTCATGAAAATTTTCGACATTCTATACTATGACAATTTTTTACGAATATTTTTGAAAATTTTCATGAAAAAAGTCATACGAAAATATTCGTAAAAAATTGTCATAGTATAGAATGTCGAAAATTTTCATGAAAAAAGGCATAGTATAGTCTGTCGATTCATTTGGTGGAAAAAAAACTCAGTTTAAAATTTCGTCAATTTTCAAAAAAGTCATACTATAGCATGACTTTTTTCATGAAAATGTCGAAATTTTAAACTGAGTTTTTTTTCCACCAAATGAATCGACAGACTATACTATGCCTTTTTTCATGAAAATTTTCGACATTCTATACTATGACAATTTTTTACGAATATTTTTGAAAATTTTCATGAAAAAAGTCATACGAAAATATTCGTAAAAAATTGTCATAGTATAGAATGTCGAAAATTTTCATGAAAAAAGGCATAGTATAGTCTGTCGATTCATTTGGTGGGAAAAAAACTCAGTTTAAAATTTCTTCAATTTAAAAAAAAGTCATAATATAGAATTAATTTTTTCATGAAAATGTCGAAATTTTAAACTGAGTTTTTTTTCCACCAAATGAATCGAATCGACAGACTATACTATGCCTTTTTTCATGAAAATTTTCGACATTCTATACTATGACAATTTTTTACGAATATTTTCGAAAATTTTCATGAAAAAAGTCATACGAAAATATTCGTAAAAAATTGTCATAGTATAGAATGTCGAAAATTTTCATGAAAAAAGGCATAGTATAGTCTGTCGATTCATTTGGTGGAAAAAAAACTCAGTTTAAAATTTCGTCAATTTTCAAAAAGTCATACTATAGCATGACTTTTTTCATGAAAATGTCGAAATTTTAAACTGAGTTTTTTTTCCACCAAATGAATCGACAGACTATACTATGCCTTTTTTCATGAAAATTTTCGACATTCTATACTATGACAATTTTTTACGAATATTTTTGAAAATTTTCATGAAAAAAGTCATACGAAAATATTCGTAAAAAATTGTCATAGTATAGAATGTCGAAAATTTTCATGAAAAAAGGCAAACAAAGAGTCATCTATTTACATGGAGGTTTGCGTTTTCAACAATGACCAAATAAAGCACTAAAAAATGTAAGATTAGGGTGTAATGAACAGTAAATGAATAAAATAAAATGGTAAAATAGCACATTTATCTCGCCTATAAGCAAAAAACAGTACACCATACCAGCAGAAGGAGCAAAGCTTTGAAATAAAGATAAAATTTCTTAAAAGTAATGTTTACATTTTCATGAAAAAAGTCATGCTATAGTATGACTTTTTTGAAAAATGTCGAAATTTTAAACTGAGTTTTTTTTCCACCAAATGAATCGACAGACTATACTATGCCTTTTTTCATGAAAATTTTCGACATTCTATACTATGACAATTTTTTACGAATATTTTTGAAAATTTTCATGAAAAAAGTCATACGAAAATATTCGTAAAAAATTGTCATAGTATAGAATGTCGAAAATTTTCATGAAAAAAGGCATAGTATAGTCTGTCGATTCATTTGGTGGAAAAAAAACTCAGTTTAAAATTTCGTCAATTTTCAAAAAAGTCATACTATAGCATGACTTTTTTCATGAAAATGTCGAAATTTTAAACTGAGTTTTTTTTCCACCAAATGAATCGACAGACTATACTATGCCTTTTTTCATGAAAATTTTCGACATTCTATACTATGACAATTTTTTACGAATATTTTTGAAAATTTTCATGAAAAAAGTCATACGAAAATATTCGTAAAAAATTGTCATAGTATAGAATGTCGAAAATTTTCATGAAAAAAGGCATAGTATAGTCTGTCGATTCATTTGGTGGAAAAAAAACTCAGTTTAAAATTTCGTCAATTTTCAAAAAAGTCATACTATAGCATGACTTTTTTCATGAAAATGTCGAAATTTTAAACTGAGTTTTTTTTCCACCAAATGAATCGACAGACTATACTATGCCTTTTTTCATGAACATTTTCGACATTCAATACTATGACAATTTTTTACGAATATTTTTGAAAATTTTCATGAAAAAAGTCATACGAAAATATTCGTAAAAAATTGTCATAGTATAGAATGTCGAAAATTTTCATGAAAAAAGGCATAGTATAGTCTGTCGATTCATTTGGTGGAAAAAAAACTCAGTTTAAAATTTCGTCAATTTTCAAAAAAGTCATACTATAGCATGACTTTTTTCATGAAAATGTCGAAATTTTAAACTGAGTTTTTTTTCCACCAAATGAATCGACAGACTATACTATGCCTTTTTTCATGAAAATTTTCGACATTCTATACTATGACAATTTTTTACGAATATTTTTGAAAATTTTCATGAAAAAAGTCATACGAAAATATTCGTAAAAAATTGTCATAGTATAGAATGTCGAAAATTTTCATGAAAAAAGGCATAGTATAGTCTGTCGATTCATTTGGTGGAAAAAAAACTCAGTTTAAAATTTCGTCAATTTTCAAAAAAGTCATACTATAGCATGACTTTTTTCATGAAAATGTCGAAATTTTAAACTGAGTTTTTTTTCCACCAAATGAATCGACAGACTATACTATGCCTTTTTTCATGAAAATTTTCGACATTCTATACTATGACAATTTTTTACGAATATTTTTGAAAATTTTCATGAAAAAAGTCATACGAAAATATTCGTAAAAAATTGTCATAGTATAGAATGTCGAAAATTTTCATGAAAAAAGGCATAGTATAGTCTGTCGATTCATTTGGTGGAAAAAAAACTCAGTTTAAAATTTCGTCAATTTTCAAAAAAGTCATACTATAGCATGACTTTTTTCATGAAATGTCGAAATTTTAAACTGAGTTTTTTTTCCACCAAATGAATCGACAGACTATACTATGCCTTTTTTCATGAAAATTTTCGACATTCTATACTATGACAATTTTTTACGAATATTTTTGAAAATTTTCATGAAAAAAGTCATACGAAAATATTCGTAAAAAATTGTCATAGTATAGAATGTCGAAAATTTTCATGGAAAAGGGCATAGTATAGTCTATCGATTCATTTGGTGGAAAAAAAAATCAGTTTAAAATTTCGTCAATTTTCAAAAAAGTCATACTATAGCATGACTTTTTTCATGAAAATGTCGAAATTTTAAACTGAGTTTTTTTCCACCAAATGAATCGACAGACTATACTATGCCTTTTTTCATGAACATTTTCGACATTCTATACTATGACAATTTTTTACGAATATTTTTGAAAATTTTCATGAAAAAAGTCATACGAAAATATTCGTAAAAAATTGTCATAGTATAGAATGTCGAAAATTTTCATGAAAAAAGGCAAACAAAGAGTCATCTATTTACATGGAGGTTTGCGTTTTCAACAATGACCAAATAAAGCACTAAAAAATGTAAGATTAGGGTGTAATGAACAGTAAATGAATAAAATAAAATGGTAAAATAGCACATTTATCTCGCCTATAAGCAAAAAACAGTACACCATACCAGCAGAAGGAGCAAAGCTTTGAAATAAAGATAAAATTTCTTAAAAGTAATGTTTACATTTTCATGAAAAAAGTCATGCTATAGTATGACTTTTTGGAAAAATGTCGAAATTTTAAACTGAGTTTTTTTTCCACCAAATGAATCGACAGACTATACTATGCCTTTTTTCATGAACATTTTCGACATTCTATACTATGACAATTTTTTACGAATATTTTCGAAAATTTTCATGAAAAAAGTCATACGAAAATATTCGTAAAAAATTGTCATAGTATAGAATGTCGAAAATTTTCATGAAAAAAGGCATAGTATAGTCTGTCGATTCATTTGGTGGAAAAAAAACTCAGTTTAAAATTTCGTCAATTTTCAAAAAAGTCATACTATAGCATGACTTTTTTCATGAAAATGTCGAAATTTTAAACTGAGTTTTTTTTCCACCAAATGAATCGACAGACTATACTATGCCTTTTTTCATGAACATTTTCGACATTCAATACTATGACAATTTTTTACGAATATTTTTGAAAATTTTCATGAAAAAAGTCATACGAAAATATTCGTAAAAAATTGTCATAGTATAGAATGTCGAAAATTTTCATGAAAAAAGGCATAGTATAGTCTGTCGATTCATTTGGTGGAAAAAAAACTCAGTTTAAAATTTCGTCAATTTTCAAAAAAGTCATACTATAGCATGACTTTTTTCATGAAAATGTCGAAATTTTAAACTGAGTTTTTTTTCCACCAAATGAATCGACAGACTATACTATGCCTTTTTTCATGAAAATTTTCGACATTCTATACTATGACAATTTTTTACGAATATTTTTGAAAATTTTCATGAAAAAAGTCATACGAAAATATTCGTAAAAAATTGTCATAGTATAGAATGTCGAAAATGTTCATGAAAACAGGCATAGTATAGTCTGTCGATTCATTTGGTGGAAAAAAAACTCAGTTTAAATTTTCGTCAATTTTCATGAAAAGTCATGCTATAGTATGACTTTTTGGAAATTGACGAAATTTTAAACTGAGTTTTTTTTCCACCAAATTAATCGACAGACTATACTAGGCCTTTTTTCATGAACATTTTCGACATTCTATACTATGACATTTTTTTACGAATATTTTCGAAATGACTTTTTTCATGAAAATTTTCGAAAATATTCGTAAAAAAATGTCATAGTATAGAATGTCGAAAATGTTCATGAAAACAGGCATAGTATAGTCTGTCGATTCATTTGGTGGAAAAAAAACTCAGTTTAAATTTTCGTCAATTTTCATGAAAAGTCATGCTATAGTATGACTTTTTTGAAAATTGACGAAATTTTAAACTGAGTTTTTTTTCCACCAAATTAATCGACAGACTATACTATGCCTTTTTTCATGAAAATTTTCGACATTCTATACTATAACATTTTTTTACGAATATTTTCGAAATGACTTTTTTCATGAAAATTTTCGAAAATATTCGTCCTATTGGATCGTATGTCCTAAAAATAAAAAAAAAGTCATAGTATAGTATGTCGAAAAAAGCCATAGTATAGTACGTCGAAAAAATAAAAGAAAGTCATAGTATAGTATGTCGACAAAAACTCATAGTATAGTATGTCGAAAAAAAGCAATAGTATTGTATTTCGTAAAAATTAAAAAAGTCATAGTATAGTATGTCGAAAAAAAAGCCATAGTATATCGAAAAAATTAAAAAGTCATAGTATAGTATGTCCTAAAAATAAAAAAAAAGTCATAGTATAGCATGTCAAAAAAATAAAAAAAGTCATAGTATGGTATGTCGAAAAATATCACAGTATAGTATGTCGAAAACATTAAAAAAAGTCATAGTATAGTATGTCGAAAAAAAAAAAGTCATAGTATAGTATGTCGAAAAAACAAACAAAAATTCATAGAATAGTATGTAAAAAAAAAGCAATATTATAGTATGTCGTAAAAATTAAAAAAGTCAGAGTACAGTATGTCGAAAAAAATTGAAAAAATAAGTCATAGTATAGTACGTCCAAAAAATAAAAAAAAAAGTCATAGTATAGTATGTCCTAAAAATAAAAAAAAAGTCATATTATAGTATGTCCAAAAAATTAAAAAAAAACTCATAGTATAGCATGTCGTAAAAATTAAAAAAGTCATAATATAGTATGTCGAAAAAAAGCCATAGTATAGTATGTCGAAAATATTTTAAAAAGCCGTAGTATAGTATGTCGAAAAAATAGAAAAGTCCTGGTATAGTATGATGAAAAAATAAAAAAAAAGTCATTGTATAGTATGTCGACATTTTTTTAAAAAGTCATAGTATAGTATGTCGACAAAAAGTCATAGTGTAGTACGTCGGAAAAAAGCCATAGTATAGTATGTTGAACATTTTTTAAAAAAGTCATAGTATAGTATGTCAAAAAAAAGCCATAGTATAGTATGTCGAAAACATTTTAAAAAGCTATAGTACAGTATGTCAAAAAAAAGTCATAGTATAGTATGTCAAAAAAAAAAAAAAGTAATAGTATAGTATGTCGGAAAAAAGCCATAGTATAGTATGTCGAAAAAATTAAAAAAGAAAAAAGTCATAGTATAGTATGTCAAAAAAATGCCATAGTATAGTATGTCGAAAACATTTTAAAAAGTCATATTACAGTATGTCGAAAAAAAGTCATACTGTAGTATAATATGTCGAAAAAAAAACAAGTCATAGTATAGTATGTCGAAAAAAAGCCATAGTATAGTATGTTGAAAAAAAGCAATAGCATTGTATGTCGTAAAAATTAAAAAAGTCATAGTATAGTATGTCGAAAAAAAAAGCCATAGTATATCGAAAAAAATAAAAAAGTCATAGTATAGTATGTCCTAAAAATAAAAAAAAGTCACAGTATAGCATGTCAAAAAAATAAAATTCATAGTATAGTATGTCAAAAAATGTCATAGTATAGTATGTCGAAAAAATAAAAAAAAGTCATATTATAGTATGTCGAAAAAAAAAAAAGCCATAGTATAGTATGTTGAAAAAAAGCAATAGCATTGTATGTCGTAAAAATTAAAAAAGTCATAGTATAGTATGTCGAAAAAAAAAGCCATAGTATATCGAAAAAAATAAAAAAGTCATAGTATAGTATGTCCTAAAAATAAAAAAAAGTCACAGTATAGCATGTCAAAAAAATAAAATTCATAGTATAGTATGTCAAAAAATGTCATAGTATAGTATGTCGAAAAAATAAAAAAAAGTCATATTATAGTATGTCGAAAAAAAAAAAGTCATAGTATAGTATGTCGAAAAAACAAACAAAAAGTCATAGTATAGTATGTCAAAAAAATGCCATAGTATAGTATGTCGAAAACATTTTAAAAAGTCATATTACAGTATGTCGAAAAAAAGTCATACTGTAGTATAATATGTCGAAAAAAAAACAAGTCATAGTATAGTATGTCGAAAAAAAGCCATAGTATAGTATGTTGAAAAAACAAACAAAAAGTCATAGTATAGTATGTCGAAAAAAAGCCATAGTATAGTATATCAAAAAAATAAAAAAGTCATAGTATAGTATGTCGAAAAAATTGAAAAAAAAGTCATAGTATAGCGTGTCGTAAAAATTAAAAAAGTCATAATATAGTATGTCGAAAAAAAGCCATAGTATAGTATGTCGAAAATATTTTAAAAAGACAGTATAGTATGTCGAAAAAAAAGTCATAGTATAGTATGTCGAAAAAACAGACAAAAAGTCATAGTATAGTATGTCGAAAAAAGTAATAGTATAGTATGTTGTAAAAATTAAAAAAGTCATAGTATAGTATGTCGAAAAAAAGCCATAGTATAGTATGTCAAAAATATTTTAAAAAGTCATAGTATAGTATGTCGAAAAAAAAAAAAAAAGTCATAGTATAGCATGTCAAAAAAAAAAAAAAGTCATAGTATAGTATGTCGAAAAAAAGTCATAGTATAGTATGTCCAAAAAATAATTTAAAAAAGCCATAGTATAGCATGTCCAAAAAATAATTTAAAAAAGCCACAGTTTGCACATGCAGGCATTTCACAAAGGTAAAAGGTCAGGTGTTTGGTGGTGGCTGCCCGATGAATGCATTGAAAGAAAAAGGTGGTGGTGTTGATCAAAGGGGGTTCAATTACAGTAGAGAAGAAATGGTGAAATAAAAATAAAAAAAAAACATTCCTTTTATAGCCCAAAATTGTTTGTAGTTTCAGTAGTTAACTATACTTGTGAGTAAGAGCCTAAGTCTCAGGACGTAGAAAGAATCAAACAGACATTATCCAAAGAGGAAGCCATCTCGGGCTAAACTTACCAGAGCTGATACATCCGTCCTGGTCCTGGTCCTGGTCCTGGTCCTGGTCCTGGTCCTGGTCCTGGTCCTGGTCCTGGTCCTTCGGTGGTAAGTTTAGTATTTAGTATATAGTATTTTTGCTTGGAATGTACATCCTTAAAATTCATGAGAAAAAAAACCTCAGAAAAATAGTGGGGGGTTTTGTTTAGGAACCACATCGCGTCACTTGCAAGACTGAGTCAACCCAGGCGGCAGCCTCCGGTTCTGAAAAGTGAAGCCAATGCGGAAGTGCCTTAAACTTGCATTCTTTCTAATAGCCATCAGGAGGCGACTCCTCTGGTTGCAAAAAGAAGTCCGATTGCATAGAAGTCTATGACAAAATGACCCTACTTCTCACTTGATTTATTACCTCAGTAAACACTGTAAACATGACTTTATGGTCTTCAGTGGCGCCGGCAGGAGTCTATTTCATAGTACACACAAGAACTGCCCGCCTCCTTAAAGGCATGTAACATGTACAGGTTCCCACACACATACAAACTCAGTATACTCAGCGAGCGAGCAATAGAGAGAGAGACCAGTCAACAGGCCTGAAAAACAACAGCTAAATAATAGGCTACAATATAGCCAGAAGCAGCTTAATATTACTTTAGGCTCTGGGGCTGCAGACATTTTGGAGGCCCTTCCCTCTCTCAACATATGTCATGGCAACATTAATTCAGCACCCCCCGTCAATGGACAGCGACAAAAAGTAAACGGAGAGCCTTCCTAATCACAGAATATGAAGTAGGGCTGTACCAAATAGTAGTAAAAGGTCGACATTAAGCACAAAAGCAATGAACTTCCTCATTTAGCAGCATCATAAGAGCAGTTAGACAGTAACAACAATATGCATCAGCAACCCCACCCAACCAAGCTGTTACAAGAAACACTCAAAGTTTAGATTAGAATAGAATGTTAAAAAGAAGAACAAAATCATCAGCGCAACGTGCATACAGGATTACAGTTGCTGGCGCAACTAGTGTTGGGAAAGCCACTTTGAAAGCATAGCTTTGCAAGCTATCAATTACTTCACACTGGAAGAAGTTGAACTACAGCAAATCTTCCCTAGGGAGAAAATGTAGTTTGGTTAACTAAAGTTACTTAGAAAAGGATTTATTTTTTGTATTTTGTAAAAAAAAAAAAAAAAAAAAGATCAAATTGACAATGTAGCCTACATGTGATACGAAATTATAAGATAATAATAAAAAAAGTCATATGTAAAAAAAAAACAAGACATTAGTTTTTAAAAAAAAAAGTGCCCACTCATTGACAGGTCACACATGAACCCATAAAATATTTTTTTTAGACCGTTGGTTGAGCTAGTATGTGTCATGTATTAGCTTATGTATGGCAATGCTTGATTTGTTTTGATTGTTCCTCACGGTGAGATTCGGGAGGTTCATCTATTAGGGTTGGGAAAAAAAAAAAAAATAGGTTCACCTATTTATCGTGATTTTTTTTTTTCTACGATTTTTTAATGCCAATGTAGTCTGAGTAACGGGACGTAATTTCCGTTCCATATCCATCAACCAAAACAAACCGCAGCCAGCCGAAACGCGAAAAGTAGAAAACAGCAGAGTTTCTGCATGGATACGACCTGCAACCTCACATTTTAAATCCAAAGTGATAAACACTACACATACAGTAAAGTATGGAAACACTTTGGGTTTCACTCATTGCAGGAAAAGCAGAGCTAGACATCACGGCTAAAGCTGTATGCTCACTCTGTCATGGACAGGAAACGTTATCGTATTGCGGTAACGTGCGGTCAAGCCAGCTGTCACTCTCATCTCCGGTGGTCAAATCGGCCGACGCTACAACTGTAGAGCACCCATATACTGACATTTATGGTAAATGCATTCAAACGGCCCCGATGGAGCTGACCATGGATGTATTAAGAGAACGGAAGTGACGAGGAGTGTTAGTGTTAGTGACGGACTTGGCAAAGTTAGCAGAAGTATACACGTGTTACTACGTCTGGTTTGTTAACAAAGGGAACTGTATATACAAAATACATACAATTGATTGGATTATATTAACCAGAAGTATAAAACATTACATCTCCCTTATAAATTAAAAAGAAAATACCACTAATTTGTGAGGGAAATGTCTTTGGTCTTTGATTTTTGGGTTGCTGGGAAAAATTTAATAAATAACGCTGGACAATGACTGATATATGTGACTTCAGGACATCTCCATACATGCTGAAAATCAAACATTTGTACCGTATTAATTTAGATATTTTTCAAAGTAAATGTCCCTAGAAGTGTATGATTCAACTTTTTCTCATGGTCTAGTGTTGAAAAAGTTAACAAAAATCGCAATGAATTGTAATATCGAATCGCAATACTTGTAGAATCGCAATACCTAAAAGTCGCAATACATATCGAATCGGCACCCAAGTATTGTGATAGTATCAAATCGGGAGATAGGTGAATCATCCCAACTATATTATCTATGCTGTTGCTGTGTGAGCACTGAGCAACACCGGCCATTTTGCACATGCAGGCACTACACAAAGGTGAAAGGTCAGGTGTGTGGTGGTGACTTCATGATGAATGCATTGAAAGAAAAAGGTGGTGGTTGCTGATCAAAGGGGGTTCAATTACAGTAGAGAATAAATGGTGAAATAAAAATAAAAATTCCAAATTTTATGGCCCAAAATTGTTTGTAGTTTCAGTAGTTAACTATACTTGCACGAGTAAAGAGCCTAAGACATAGCAAGAATCAAACAGACATTATCCAAAGAGGAAGCAATATTTGGCTAAACTCACCAGAGCTGATACATCCGTCCTGGTCCTGGTCCTGGTCCTGGTCCTGGTCCTGGTCCTGGTCCTGGTCTCCGGGTTGGAAAACTCCCCGTCTGTCCTGTTGTCGTTTGTTGGCTCTTTTACAGTTTCACTGTAGCTGAAAGGCGATCCACTGCGCGGTTGATCGCGGCTCTCCTCCAGCTGCCTCGGATGAAGAGGCTTCTTGCTGAGGCCCAATTTCACCTTCCTTCCTGGGAGTCTGTAGAAAAAGTCCCCGTCGGTAACTCCTGTAGTTGGAGCCTGACATCAGCTCCAGAGTCTCCATCAACACAGACACCTGCTCCAGAGTCTCCGTCAACACAGACACCTGCTACCATCTCAGCGTCAGGTAATCAATCAGCTCACCTGAGTCAGCTCGTTAACAGGTCAACGTTCAAAACTGTCCTTTACAACCCTGAAACTGACCTGAGATTTTAACTGTTGGAGACTCTATCATCAGATTCCTAAAACTTCCTAGTTTGAATCAAATACCGTCTATCAGAAGACAAGATAGTTGATTGTATTGAGCCCTACTCTCCTCGTCGTCCATCTTCCATCCCTCTGTACACGCGGTGATAGTGCACGCTGGTACAACGTCATGACGTCATGTCCTGCATCACAGAGTATAGAAGCAAAGAGACGAAACGCCGGTGGCGCTGCCGCCATGTTGGACTGAAAACGCTTATTATATTTATAATATTTTTTATAGTTCAACACAGGCCATTTCTACGACGGAGTATTAGGGCCACATTGAGGGGAAAAAAAATATATCTGAGATTTCGAGAATAAAGTCAGAATATTACGAGAATAAAGTCATAGGTTTACGAGAAAACAAGTTGTGATATTATGAGGAAAAAAAGTCATAAGTTTACGAGAAAAAACGTTGTATTATGAGAATAAAGTCATAAGTTTACGAGAAAAAAAGTCGTAATATTATGGGAATGAAGTCAGAGGTTTGTGAGAAAAAAAGTGATAATATTATGAGAATAAAGTCATAGGTTTACGAGAAAACAAGTTGGATATTATGAGGAAAAAAGTCATAAGTTTACGAGAAAAAAGTCGTAATATTATGAGAATAAAGTCATAAGTTTACGAGAAAAAAAGTCGTAATATTATGAGAATAAAGTCATAATATTATAAAGTAGTAATTTTACGTGTTATTTTAGAGGGGAAATAGAGCAGCGTGCCGCCTGTGTGAAAATGAGGAAGCATCTTGTGAAGTTATACTTTATGTAGCTTTCACAAATAACAAAATACTTAATCTTTTGGCACATCAGCACCACATTATCATAAGTATCAGGAACTTGAAAAGATTGTGCAAGAAACTGTGTCTTTATTCCGAAGAGAGAACCACACGAACCTGGGGGAAATTGCCTCTTTTGTGGACGAAGAAATTACTTTTCCTCATAAAGTTATGACTTTATCCTCTTAATATTACGACTTTTTTTCTTGTGAAGTTATGACTTTAGTCTCGTAATATTACAATTTTTTTTCTCGTAAACTTAGGACTTTATTGTCGTAATATCGTAATATTCCGACTTTTTTTCTCGTAAATTTATGACTTTATTCTCATTAAATTACGACGTTTTTCTCGTAATATTATGACTTCATTCTCGAAATCTAAGATATTTTTTTTGCCTCAATGTGGCTCAATACTCCGTTGTACATTTCGGTAGAATATTACAATAGAATAGAAATAATTTAGTTTTACTGAGCACAGCACTTTTTAGGCGGATGTTTCACTGGCGTCCGGTAGTCGCTTTCAGTCCAAAATGGCGGAAGCGTACCTTAATTGCTGCTGGGCTTTGTCGTAAATCATACTATGCACTAGATACTCAACAGGTGTACTATCGTTCAACATACTTTTGTGTGAATAAACAGTAGTATCTCTTTGGAAGCAGTAATTTACGCCACTTCTTGGGAGCCTCCCTGACGGTTGGAGACGTGTAACGATGGTAACCCCTGCTCGCTCCAACTCCACGTGAACGCGCGCACACTGCACACTTCACACTGCAGAGAGTTAGTTTAGCTCTGAGAATATCTAGTGAATGTGCAGTGGACGTTTTTGCAGAAATAAATGCTGCCGCTCCTCCAGACCAACAGAGGTTTCCCGTGTCTTGTGAAGTGACGGGGCTCCGCAGCGAGTTACGTTATCGTCCCGACCGGGTGTCGGTCTCTCCCCCCCCCCCCGTTTCCTCCGGGTCGGCGGGCCGAGACAGGAAAAGCCAGCACTAGAATCAGCATTGATCCATGGAGAGACCTTTGTCTGGTCAGCTAACATTACTGCCAAGCAGGTGAAAATATAGAGTGATATTGTGTGTTAGCTGACGTGTGTCGCCTCACTGTTTAGACCGGTGCTCGTTCATGTCAATGTAGCGCGAGCACAAGCGCGAGCGCGAGCAACAGGACGCTAACTTTCGTTGACATTGCGGCCACAGGTGTCGCTGTGAACAAGCAATTTCTGATTCTTACATATAGCCCCTTTAATACAATTCTTTGTTGGTCTTTAACTTCCTAGAAAGTTCCCTGGAAAAAACTTCTAGTATTCTAGTATAAGCACAGTGGTATTAGGGCTCCATGTACTGAGGAGAACGTACGCTACCTGCCCTGAACCCCATGGCAGAGTGTTTTTTTGTGAGTGTCTGAGCATCACTAACAGACAGAAGAGGCAGACATTTTTAAAAAACACTGTTTTTTATTGTTGTCATAATGTGTCTAATGTATAATCCTTTACAGAACACAAAACGTTTTGTTTTTCACATTCTGCTACAAGTTCAACAGTTTTCTCCTGTTTCCTTTTGTCACTATTTACATTGAAAAGTTTTCAGAGAGACTTAATAAACTGGTCAGTGATCGTCTGATATGCGTGCTTGCTTGATGTGAATCTTTTATGATGATATTTGTGTCTTTTACTATGTAGTTTGGCGAGTTTGTAGATGCAGTTTACCAAAACCAAACCTTTCCAGGCAGGAAGTCTTTTTCTGGCATTGGCTTTTAGCTACTTGTTGTATACTAGTCCTTTTGTGACCGTATTGTATTGTTAAGTAAAGGATAATGTACAGCGAGCCAGTCATTGTTGTGAAATAAACCACCGACAGGGTCTTGCATCGCTCTGAAGGGGTTTATTTCACAACAATGAACCGCTAGCTGTACATTATCCCGCTTAATACACGGCTACTTACTTAAGAAATCAATAGTTTTACACAAAAACAGTCCGCCAGAATCCGACATCAGAACTGCGTCCATAGCAACGGTCTGTTATACATAGCAACGGTCTGCTATAAAGAAATAACAGACCGCAGAATGCCATGATTGACCAATCAGTATTCAACAAAGCCGTGTAATAAGAAATGATAACAGTGTTGACTTTCTTCAGATCTTTAACCCAACTTGCAAATGTCCCTCTAACCTTCAGCCCCCTCCCTACACTTTTCTACTCTTCCCACTCTTTACAAATCACTGTAAATGTGTGAATATATTAAAATATTTTGCCATAGCATTAAAGGTACATTATGTTAAAACTGGAATGTGGATTATGTAGAATCAACCGCAAAACAATTACACTACATACAGATGTAATTTGTTCAAATTTGTTGGACCGTTAATTTGCATTTACATTGTCCACATTCATATTCTTACACAATGGTACCTTTTAAAGGGGCAACACCGTTGGAGTATTTAGGAGAGTGGTTCCTTGTCAAAACAAGGGAAATGTGTTTCTATAATAGTTATATAGATTCTGAAATTTAGACCAGTTCTTCAGAAGGTGTGTTTCATGCACGTCAGTCGGTGCCATTGGTGTACTGGGAAAGCTTATTCTCCAAGTCACAGATTCTCTTCTCCTGAGTCAAAACCGTGGCCTTCAGATTCTGAATCTCCTCCAACAACCTCTCAAGCAACTCAGGCTGGACGGCAGAAGAGTAGAGAGAAGGAAAAAAAGGGAAACAGAAGAAGAAGAAAGGAAAAAAAGACAGTGACAGGGAGGGGGAAATTAAGGATAAAGAAAAAGAGAGGAAAAATAGGTCAAGGACAGTGAGCAACTAGGAGAAATCAACCAAAAACAAAGAAGGGAGCTTTGGGAGAAAAAAAGTTGTGGGCAGGTACAAATAGAGGAGAGATAAACAGAAACGTGTTAAACAGAGAGACAGATGTTCAGGAGTAACAGTGCGTTAAGATTACAGGCTAAATTACAGCTAAAGTTTTATTGAAAATGTGCAACATAAAGCTGCAAACGTCAAGACATAAAATGCAGCGCACAACCCAGCTTTGGTAGCCCGTAATGTGAGCGCAGATAAGAATACATGAGTAATATAATGCTATATATCTAATGTAGTTTAATAAACAGTGGCTCACATACAGGATATACATTATGTGAACATGTAACAACAGGTTATGCATGTCATAACTTACTGGCAGACTGTTGGTGTCCAAAGTGGACATGCTGCGTTGGGTGGTGGGTCTGGAGTCCAGCACGTTCTTCTTCGCCACTTTGAGCTCTCGGCTCTTGGGCGCCACATAGCCCCCCCTCATGGACACCAGAATGGGATCTTCGTCGCGGCCATCCAGCCACTCTTCAGCCTCCATGGCGGGCTCCGGCCCTGCTGTGTCCGGGTACAGGTCGTCCTGGAAGAGGTCCGACTGCAGAAGAGTGTGGCGAATTAAAGAGAGACAGATGTGGTTTTGTTTTGGAATGTACTGTACAGTTGTTAAAAATAAAACAAAAAAAATTCAGAGGAAAATAAATAAGACATAAAGAGCAGATTGTGGGAATGAGAATCACTTCAAAGTCCAGCACTCAACATGGTGACGGCCGAGCTGGCGGCTCACAGCTAACGGTGCTAACAATGGCAAAACTGCTGACAGAGCTAACAGTGTTAACCTGGGGGGGAAGTGGAGGGTGGGTGCTACACTTCCGTGATTAAGCTGTGGGTCGGGACGGTGTTTTCAGCTGTAACCGCCGTATGAGTGCAGTGCAGAGCGGCGGCCATGAGCAAGCCAGGCCAGGGGCACGCTCACATGCACGAACATGCACGAACATGCACTAAATGCACGCGCGGCCAGCCCGGCTATGTCAACAAAGCAAGGAGATGCTCGGATTACAACCCACACAGAGGGAGAGCGACTTCATTCTCTGCTCAGGTAGATATTACTCCTCTATATCTTTACATAGACAATAGTTGTTTGATGCTACATTAATGCTCTGGATATTGTATAGAGAACCACTATAATAAAAGAAATTTTATTAAAATTAGATTAGAAATATCACACTATAAAATTCTCCACGACAACGATAAATCTTGCATTCAAAATATTGGAAACAATAAAACAAATTATTGATGCATTGACACAAGCAGAACTTTAATGCTGTAGCTGGTGAATGTGCAACTAATTTGAATTGCTTGACATACTTTTTGGTAGTTGAATCTATAACGATGCATCATAATTTATAAACTGATCGCATGTTTTGTATAAATATTATTAACCTGAAAAGAAAAAAAATAATAGTGTAGTGAAAAGTACAATATTTCCCTCTGAAATGTAGTGGAATTGGGGTATGAAGTAGCATAAAATTGAAATATAGTAAAAGTAGGCTACCTCTAGATTGTACTCAAGTACAGCATTTGTGTAAATGTACTTAGTTACCTTCCACCACTGTGGAATTCAAAAGCTTGTAGAGTATGATCAGGCTTACTTTTCTGGGCACTGTCATTGTGATGGGCTCACACTTCTTGTCAAGGAGCTTGAATAACCTAAGAGGACAAGAGACGAGACAGAGCAGAGAGAAAAGAGAAGAGACCCATCAGTCATCATCAGTGTATCAGTTTATACTTTAAAGTATGAGATGATCTCACGCATCTGAGATCAGGCGTCACGGTTCAGTAATGATTAGAGAAAGAGTGTAAGGCATTTATAGTGACACTGGATAAAACAGCAATGTCAAATATGTAGGCTTGTGTTCGATAGACAATTAGTGGATCATATCTTCAGTGATGGATACTGCACTAACTTATACATATTTGTAAATGTCATGTCAACGTCTTGTATATTCGCAGTCCTCGGTCTTCCCGTTTCCCTTTTTGAATGACGAATATAAACTACTGCAACCTGCTGGTGTGGAGAGATATTTCATGTCACGCAGACGCAGAACGTATGTGGTAGTCAGCCGTTGGCTGTAGTCTTTGCGGTGTGTTCAAGTGCAACTTGTCGACCAAAACAAAGGCGAAGTGAGGCGATGCAACAGTCGGCCTTCATCGCCGCTAGTTCTTTGATGTTGGGTTGGTGTGTCTGGGCCTTTAAGAGGACAGATGGTCAGCACTTTGAGCTTCACCCCTCTCATGCAACATCTGTAACCTTTACATCCCATCAAACAAATACAATCTCTTTTCATGAGACAATGCTGTAAAGCTGTAATCTTGGGTAACGTATGGCACGATCAGTATCTCACCTAGCGATCTCACATTTGGTGACGTCCACACCTCTCTTGGGCATGAAGCCCATCCCTCTCTGGGGCTCCTTACTGCTGAACGTGCTGAGGTAGTGGACGTATGGCGGCTCCTCCGTGATCTCAAAGTAACGGATACTGCTGTCCCCCTACACACAAACACAGGAAACACACATATGAAACATGTCAAACACTTATCATTATTAATTGCTGGAAATACAATGGATCTACACATATTTTTGTGCATATTATACAGCACCTATACAAACATGATTTGAACCAATAAATAAATGTCTCTGTACCTTTCCACAGAGGTACACCATGTTTGCGTCTGCATCATAATGTGGTAACATCACTCCATTACTTGTGTCCAACTCCAACAGTGCGATGGGCTCCTCAAAATTTGTCTGTGGAGAGTAAAAACGTTGAAGAAAGCCTACGGTTTGTTGTGTACATGCATGTATATTTCTGCACATTTTGATGCACATGAACAGCACAAATTAAATTGAATTGTTCGTTACCGGGTCCCAGAATCCGAGCTCTCTCTGGCTCATCCTGGTGAATCCTGTGGTGAAGATGTTTCCGTCTCTGGTGAAGATGGCTCTCATTGGCCGGATCCCCTCATGTGGAGCCAGACGTTCCTGTTGGTCGGCGGAGGGACAGATAAGAGCTACTAATTTTCTTGTTCACCTTTTTAACCTTTTTAGGTGTTTATGGAATTGTATGTGTGAATTCCAATGTCAGTGGCCAGTGCTTTAGATCGTGGTTTGGGTAAAAACAACACCAGAAGTGGCATTACTTAAGTACGGAAGTTACGTGACAAATAAATCAATGTTGACTTCTGGTTTCACACTGGGTACGAACACCGGTCTCCTGGGCGAAATTCCAGTGTTTTCTGATCCACCTCGACCTCCTCCCTACGGGGCGTTTGTTGCTCTTTATTCTTCCTGGTTCACAATTAACATTATTGGATGTATTACATACGATTGATTTCTTGGGATATATATGAATTACAGTGCATTCCTTTCCGTAGGTATAGCTACGAACGGTGTATGAGAACAACAGCCTGAACGGACAGATATGTGTGGTGTCAATCTTCTCATCTAACTCTCCTCCAGTGTAAGCCTATTTCCCAAAATGTCAAATTATTACTTTATGGGTCCTTTCCAGTATCAGCAGAAATACATATAATATGCAATATACTCCTAAAATGATGTTAAAGAGCTCAGATAGTGGTGTTATTGCATTAGGATGAATTATACTGTGAGGTATGTATTTATTAGTATTTTCTACTCACTCACCGCAACCACCTCCCTCTTGCGGGGGTCGCAGACACGCAGACGTCGGTCCTTACAGGTGCTGCAAAACAAGCTGCCGTTTCGGTTCCAGCTGATGCTGTAGATGAGGTCTGGGTGGTCGTCCATGGTGATGAGGGGCTCGCCGGTCCCCACGTTCCAGATTATAATCAGGTTATCACTGCCTGGGGTCACAGCAAAAGATAGACTCTGAATGTACTCACACTCATCTCTGTTACATAACGTTTATATGACTTTCAAGGAAACAAGTATGTATGTGTGTGTCATACCCGCAGTGAGTAGTATGTTGCGTGCGGTGGGGTGCCAGGTGACAATGCCGACCCGTTTGGAGTGTCCCTCCAGGACCACGACGGGGTCGGAGAGGGGACGGGTCAGCGAGTGATCTGGGATCTGCCACACCTGGAGAGGAGGGATGAAGGAAAATCAGATTGTCTGATGTTAAACAACAACCGTAGTTATCATGATCTGAACAGAAAAAAGGAGACAAATTAGTGCGGTGCTTGAGATTTCGGGTAAGTTGTTTTCATTAATTTAAACTGTACTATTTACTACATGTGTCGTGTACAGTTCATGGTTTGTAATAAGGTCACGTTAGCACTCACTTGGTGGTTGCCCAGCAACATCTAAAATAAAAAGACGCCGCAAACTGCAAAAAACGCTCCGTCTTACAGTGTGTCTTTTCGCTCTTTAAACTACGTCACCACAGTCACTCCCGGTGCCGTTTCTCAGAGCGTTAAATATTGACGCGGATGGGTTTACATTTTAGTTAATAGAAAGCCTGGTGTGTCTCATACAGATGCTAAAAGGGTGCCTTGTGCGATGTTACCACACGCCAAGGGGTGTGACAAAGCGCTGGTATTTGACGCCCAGGGAATGAGAACGGGCTGAGGATACAGAGGACAGTTGTACAGGCCCACATCTTTCATTTTTCCATTAAACTCAACACACTGCCACAGATTTACTGCTTATCATTTTAATTGGTTCATAAATTTGCTGGCAGTGACTGTTATAGAGTCATAGCTTCATAGTCAAGGTGACAACCGATGACACCCAGCCTCTAAAGTCCACACCTGTGTGTGCAACTCCAATAGGCTGCTTACTTTTGCTCTTAAAACTGCGATCAACACTAACTCACGATTATAAATGCAGTATAAAAAAAGATATAAAAATACAATGGAATGTTTATATTTTTAGTGTTTAAACAGATTTTCATCCATCAATCCATTCATTTTCTAACCGGTTTAGATGCCTGTCCCATCACACACTGGGTGAGCCAGGAATTAAGAAATACTGAGATCAGGAGTCCACAATCCTGCTGCACAATCCAGACCCTAAAGAAATGTTTGACAGCCCACTAATAAATGTACAATTTTTAATTGTTTTATGTTTTTTTTTTAACATTTAATCTATTTGTTTAACTGTTTCATTATATGTTTGTGTAAATTTCTTGTCTAAATGCTGTTTCAAAGCCGCTCCCCCACTACGAGGAATCCATTTCTGGTGGAGAAAGTCCCTTTATTTTTTATATTTGTTTTGTCTGAAAAGGACTAATGTAAAGATATTGGGTCTAAGACAAACCAGATTTGCCCTTTAAGAAGACATCATGTGTATTTTTTTTATATATATATATAATTGTAGAGTACACAGAAACACAAACAACAAAACTGACCCAGGAAAAAACTTTCCTCATTAATGTCATTTTTTAGGCAGATTGTTGAAATGTCGCCTTTTCAATTACACTGCACAGTAGGTCAACAAACACACACACACACACACACACACACACACACACACTCTTTAATGAGCCTTTTCAGATGACACAATGATCCGTCTCTGTGAACTGAAGAGAATGACATCACAGTTATGACCTTTCTGCTCCAACACTGCTAAGACTGGACAGCTGCAACTGTCCGTCTGTGCGCTGCACATAAACAAAGCATACACACACACACAAACACACACACACACACAAAGGCACACACACACAGCACTCAAACAGCATCCCAGCAGCTGTTGCCATAGGAGAAGCAGAGATTCAATCATGCAATCGCACAAAGATTCCTGCAATGTCGTTGTGAACAAGTGTTGACCAATCTGTCCTCAGTGACAACTGTGCTGATGTACAGATACATGCTGAGTCAACCGACATGTTGTCATAATACTATACAAAAAATGTTTATAATTGACAGATGACATAGTGCACATTTGTCTACACACACACACACATACACAGCAATGTAATGCGACTTAAGGGGCATATTATCTCTTTAACCCAAAGTGAATATTTTATCTGTCTATTAAGCAGAAAAGATTTGAGATTTCCTGATGTACAGTGTATTGATTACAGTAACTGGGACACAGGATTTGAATAGTATTAGTATTAGAGTAACTGATGAGAAGCTAAAATGTATGGAAATAAACGGGAATTATAAATTCTAGATGCCATAATGGGATTTTAAAATCACTTAATGTGTCATTCAGCATCACAAATTATATGTTATTTGCATGCATAATAATACATAGTATAATATTCTATCTATCTCTACTTATTTCCTGCAGTCCAGGCCTCAGAGTGACCCCTGCTGACTGAACTAAGTCATGAGCTTCAGGGCCACAGATACATGCAGTCGGTGTTCGATGTGGACCGGCGGACGTAACAGGTGTAGGCCTACTACGCAATACAGGCACTTCTGCATTTTACTCTTTGGCGTACCGTGACTTTTTCTTGCGCACCGGCACTTCTCACAAGCTGCCGGTGTTACAACGAAATCTGTGACCACCGAAATCTGTGACCGCAGAGAGCCAGCAACACATGAGGTCACCATTTCTGATGGCTGTCGTCACAAAATGTGACCCCACTGTACCTATCTGTTACAGTTTTGTGAATATATCTTTAAATGAAAAATATTAAAATACATTTATGTTTTTTTACAATATAGTTTTGTGTATTTTCTGTCACATATTTGCCTCATTTATTACACAGGTACAGTGGCCGCCATGTGCTGCTGGCTCTCTGCGGCCACAGATTTCCGTGGTCACAGATTTTGGTGTAACACCGGTACTCCTTTTTGCCCTCTTCATATCAAGCTATCTGGGCGACTCATAATGGGAGGGTTTCCTCTGCCAGTTTACAGTGCAGCGCCAGCGTTTTTGCACCAGGCCTCATAAGCCGTATGATCATAAAAACAATGGGAGAGGGCATCTGGACAAGCCGACATCCAACGTGAGAACAAGGGTGCTGTTCATCATAGCCTTTTTCATTTGTGAACAAATATAATTAATGAAATGTTAGCCTATTTAAAAGCTTTCTGAATCTGCACTTTTGATTTGCAGAATATGATTTTACAGGGCAAACATTTCCTAAAGAATTAGATGTTCAGACGAAGGCTGTGATATGTGTAAATAATAAAATCATTATCTAATTATAGCAAGTCGTGTCTTTAAGCTTTTTGTGCGTTATTTATAGTAGATGGTCCGAAATTTTTCTTCGGGGAGGACTCCCAAAACATAGACTGTATATAAGAAGTGGACGTAGTCACCGTGACGTCAGCCATTGGTTTGTGGCCATTTTGAAGCCTCGAGGTCGGCATTTTGGCCGTCGCCATCTTAGTTATTTGCAACCAGAAGTGACACAAGAGGGTGGAGCTAATTACAACCGAACGCTGAATAAGATATTTTTAGGCAACCAAAAATGTTATAGATTAACTTTCATGAACTGAAAACACACTGTGAAAGGGTTAAAGTTGTAAGACGAAAACACGGACAACTCCCAGACCGGACAACGTCGTGGTAGCGACCTGTCAATCACGAGGTAGCCACGCCCTAAAGCATACCCTGCTTTATGGTCTATTTGACTCTAAATGGGACCATAATTTACTAAATACTTACTAAACTGAACATCATGCTGTATTGACTGAAGAACTGTTCTTTACATCCTCCTGTGTGTAGCTACGTATCCTTCTCGCTCAGCCTCTTTATGTTTTCTGGTCTGATGAAATGAAGCTGAATAATGATCAAAACACTTCACGTAGGCACAAGAAAGTATCACTGAACAGAAAACAGAGAGTCTAGGTTAATGTCATACTGTAAAAAATGTCCCATTGTGCCAAAAATCCCTCCAACACACACACCCCTCTACCTGACTTTTATACACACACACAGACAGAGGTTGGTTGCAGACAGACAACAGAGTCTGACCAACTTGTCAAGGACAAAATATGACGAGCGGCCCGATGAAGAGATAGAGATGAGACACAACAGGTGGGTGGACAGTGGACAGTCAACAGTCAGACAGGTAGACACACTGATGCCTCGACTGACTCACTTCACTCATTTAACTCATCCTGCGACGACCTCTATGGCTGTTATCTGAGTCACTGAGCAACAAACTCCTCCACATGCATTTACAGCTTCTCTCTCACTCAGAACTTTTCTCTACGCACACACATACACACACATATATACACACACACTGTCGTTACCATCGCAGTACAGTCCTCCGAGCAGCTGGCCAGGATGTTGTCGTCATGATGGCACCAGTCGATATCGAGGACGGGTCCAGAGTGGCCGATCACCAGCGGGTAGTTCTTATCCACACGACCTGACTGCAACGCACAGCAGCAGCGACACAGAGGACTGAGTTAGGACTAATAACCTCCCATTAACATTCATCCGTTTCTCATAACAACATGAAAAACAGTAGTAAGCACTGATGTGGTGATTTGCAGGTCAAAAAACGTCAGGAGGTTATTTTTAGACATCTAAAGTTACATGTAACAGCATTTCAACAACTTAATTTCAATGTGAAAATAGTTCAGATTGAAAGTTTACTCTTGACTTTGGAAATTGTGGTATTTTTCAACCTGGACCCTATTTCCCCATGTTTGTGTGTCTAAGTGACTATTGGGCACAACACTTTTTGAAACTGGTCCAGTACTGAGGGATAATGTTGTAACAGGCAGCCACGAAACGAGCTGAGAGGGCAAGTGAGCACCATGAAAAGGCAACATTACGTACACTAAAAGTGTCTGATAACATTATGGAAAGGTCTCTACAGAGAAATAAAACATTTTTTAACCTTTCACTTGATCCGGTCTGTTTGTCTGAATCTGAATATCTGTATACTCTGGCTCAAATAAATATGAGCCATCAAATTCAAAGACCTCATCCACATTGTCGAAATCATCTAAATATTCAGCCATGACATTGAAAATCTTTTAGATAACACTAAGCTACGCTTTCTGCATTCCAACACAACAAACTCGCAGTGTTTCCACCATGGATATATTCCCCTATTCCACTGTTGTCTTCCGGCAACACGCCACCTCGCCAGATTTCAGAACGAGACTTCTCCTTGAGCGAGACTCTTTCCATAATGTTGATAACAATCAGAGCCTGTCATGGCAAAAACAAGCACTTTTAGTGGACGTAAATGACGGTGCCAGCTTACACCAATAGCACCATATTGCAGCCTGTGAGCAGCTGATGTCTACAGCGCTTTAAATTTCAAAAACTGTTGTCCCTATTAGTCATACACAAAAATATGGGAAAATGGGGTCCAGGTTGAAAAATACAGAACTTACCCTTTAAAGTGCTCAGAAAACAATGAAACTCGAGCAGCTAAAATGCCAAAACAACTGGGAAAACTCCACCTGCTGATGAAGATCATGTAATACAATAAAAAAATTGACTTTGTGGTGAGGATATTGGTCCAAATTACATACAATGAAATAGTCAAACACTGAAACAGAGTCATTGAAATGCTGTTGAAACACTAGGGATTTATCCTGTCGGTGAGTCACGGGGCAAATAATTGCTGTTGGGCTCCTATTGACCCTCCACCTCTAGCCCTCAGTACACTATACTATAAGCACATTATAAAACAGATTGTTCCGGTTCTTGATTGTGATTGGCTGAGCCACGTTCAAACACGTTGTAAAATACTCTATGTTGTAAAATACTCTATGCTGTAAAATACTCTATGGTGCAACAACACCCTTCAGCTGTTGGAAAATCACTGTAGATCTTGTGGCTTATTGCTTAATTTTGACACAGGGTCCCTCTATAAGAGATACTACAAGATTAGATAATAATGCAGGGCCCACATTAGTATGTATTGTACTGTAATGGCGCCCTGTTTTTGTAAACAAGGCCAAAATTGCAGCATCATGGTGGACTTCTAGGAAACAGACAAAATATCTTTAACAAGATGCAAACTAAAATCATGACGTCCCATCCAGGTTATTCCATGTTTCCCTGTTCCTATCGTGTGAACATGTGTATAAACTTTTGAGATATCACTCGCTCCAGTCCGCACACGTACAAAACACACCCCAGGAGAGGTGTATTTATAGCTGAGTGACGAGGCGTTGAAAGGGGAGTTTTTCTTGTGGCCTGTTGGGGACTCGGAGGGGGGAGATGGAGGACGGAGAGCACGTTGGTGTGTATTAATAGCGCGTCTGTTCACCATGACTCCAGTATATAATCACAACCATTTACCCGTGTCTCCAAAAAGATCTTTGTAACTAATTATCACTGCTGACATGCTGGTGAATCTCAGCAGTGAGGACCTTGTTACACCCATGAAATTTCTAAATTTTTTATCTCAAAAAGGGAAAAATTGTTCATTCCACTCTCAATTTTCAAATCATAACTCTACCATAATTCTTGTGGGCTGAAGTCGTTTAAAACAAACATTTCTTACAGGCTCCAAATAATAATATTTTACAAAAACTTTTTTGACGGAAGTAAATTAACTTCTCAGTTCTCGTAATGACAAATGCCTGGCATCTCACAGGCCAACTAAATTGCTGCAGACTTCTGCTAACTGGACAGACTGTGAAAATGACTCGTTTTTTGAACACGTAATAACTAAATCTTTTACTGCTGTATTATTAAATCAACTACAATGGTTAAATATTGATTTTTATATCACTATTTTTTTATCATACAAACCAAACCTCACAGGCCTATAACCTATTTTACATAAATGCATAAAATGTGATAAACAGTACCGGTAATCTATTTCACTTAGATAGGTTCACTGGAGTAGCATATCTAACATGATAATGGATTTAAATATCTCACTCCAAAAATATTAACACAAAAGTTTAGTTTTGTCTTTCTGATGCCCATCGTTTATTTTAAGGCGATGTTGTTAATCATCACGAGGCTCCACGCCACACTGGAGCATCTTTAAACGTCTCATTTGTTGCTTTTCCTGGAGCTGTATTTCAGTCTTCCACAACAAGACGGCTAGAAGCGAATATTATATCCTCTGCTATTAGAAGGAAACAATCAAGCTAAAAAACTATTTATTATACTAAAATAACCATTGCACTGCTGATACCATGACGTGGCACTGATGAGCTTTGAAAAGCAGCTTGTCTTCCGGTGAACTTAAGACTTAAGACATTTATATTATAGGAAGATGAGACATGAGTCCTTCACTTTACCCTCCTCATTACAGCCTGCTCATTATGTCATGCAACATCGATCCTGTCATAGCTACTTATAAACATTACTAATTTTCAGTTACTGACACGAGCCTCCAAACAGGACTGAAACTCAGTCGAGGAATCTGATGCCACATCTGACCAATATTGAGAAATGAGTGGAAGGTGTTTGTAGTTTGGAAAATACGCTGTACAGTAAAATGTCACAGATATATGATTATATTTAAAGTCTGTCTAATGGTGCCTATAAGATTTGTTCACCCTCCTTCCTATCACTTATCCATTAGGTAGATATCATATACAGTATTGCTTTGAGTGACCTTGATGAGCTGAGCAATAAAGTCAGCTCATGAACACTGAGATACAAAAGGATACAGACTGTCCCTTTAGGGAAAAAAACAAAGCAAACTATCTTTACTTCTCTTCTCTTCCACTTTTCCTGTAAAGTTCTCCTTCACTTATTCTCTCTCCTTGTTTCCCCCGACTCTTGTGCAACAAACAAAGATTGGGTTCCATTAACTACAATGTAAACCCATCCACGGCAACCGTAAAGGCTCAGAGAAATTGCGCCGGGAGTGTGGTGACGTAGCTTAAAGAGCGCAAAGACACACTAAGGGCAGGCGGGAGGGGAGGTGGACGGGTCCAACAAACACAAGGTTTTCCAAGTAATCCAGCAGCAATTGAGCAGTTTTAGGATAATCAGCACTTCATCTCATCTTTTGTGGAGGATATCTTCACATGAACACTGAACTCAGACACTCAGCCGGGAAATGTTTGACCTTACTGACCTTAGAGAGGGGCAGTACCAGGAACGCTCCTCCTCCGCTGGATTCAACGATGACCGCCAGGAACTTTGGGTTGACGGCGCAGAAGGAGCTGTCCCACGTCACCTTGGAAACACGGATGTCATCGTAACCCTGCTCAGCCTTGACCGTCTGGCCAAAGACGTGGCGAAACTTGCTTTGCCGCACGATGCTGCGACTCATGGCTGAGGCGAGAGGAGGAAGGTAGGAGGATGTAAAGATGAAGAAGAGGATGAGCGGAGCGGGATGGGGGAGTAAGACAGAAAGAAAGAAATGGGATGAGAGGTGGTAAAAGTTTTATTAACAATCACTAAAAATGTCAGCATCATCACCAAACCAAACCAAATATAACTAGAATCACCAGCAAAAAGTTACATGAACACTTCTTTTGTTCTATTTTTGCTTGATTTAGCAACATTTCAATCATAATCTGATGACGGTTGGTGGGTTGTTACTGTCACTGTCAGTCAAATCTGATCAAGTCACAACCACACAGTCCTCCTCATTAGCTGAGATTTTGAGTGTTAAACTCTTAACCCATTAGTATGATAAGGAAAATTGCCACAACATTTGTTCTGATTGGTCAAAAGTCTTGAAATTTGGTGCGAACATACTTTGGGCAACTATCTAACAGTACACCTTTGACATTTTTAGATCACATGAAAAATCACACTTTTAACGCTAACATTGTGTTTATTAAATATTTTTTTACACTGCATATGTGTGCATATCTTTGATATTCAACTTGTCATGAGTTCATAGATACCAAATACTTGATTGTGCTCCTTGTAGTTTCTGAGATACATCCATTTTCCATACTGTTTTTTCCTAAAATATAAAGAGTCTATTGCAAAAACAGTAGTCACATGTGCCCAAAGACGGTTGACCGACTTTTAATATTTCTTCACATTTCTGCTTAGGCAAGCCCAGCGAACACTTCCACAAAAGGAAATTAAAAGTTTCACATGCAGGCAAAAAAGTGGTTAATAAATATCCTAAAGATGTTTGTCTTTACTTTGATGTTGCCTACTTAGTCTTGACTATTTGATGTTGTAAAGAAATACTTTGACTTGAAGCCAAGATTTCAGAGGCTTTAAATGACCTTCTGCTTTTCTCTGAATAATGAACTCTGTAATGTGTTTATCGACTGACAACTTGCTGTCCTGCGGCTGTCCCAGGCACCGGGCCAGACGGACTGTAATCCTCCAAAACACAGGAGATGTTCTATAACAGTGCCTGCAGATATTAATAGTTGATTGTCGCATCAAACACTATGTGATGGCCAAACAACAGAGACAAACACTAAGACACAGAGAACAGATAAAAAGCAGGATGAGATACAATGCCAATACAAAACACAGCTGTTAACATTCAATCACAATCCCTATGAGAATATGTAGTTTTAAACGTATCTAACATGCACTCCCAGACTGCGCTGGCTTCCATAAACTAAAAACCCAAATCTAGAAATAGGCCTGCATCAGTCCCTGAAGACGTCTGATAAATGCAGCAGAGTTCTTCCTCTTGTTTAAAGGATGATCATAAACTCAAACTATCTGGCTCCTCACAATCAAAATAAAACCACACGGAGCAACAACTGAGCCCGAAGACTGGTGAAAATGTGTCAACTTATCAGGCCTGTGACGAAGTAAACATAAAGTCACCCAAATCCTGCCATCATCGGTGATGATATCTGACTTTCACACTAGAATATACAACATTTAACCTGAAGAGACGATGGGATACATGACTCAACCAGACTGATGAGAGGGCAGGAGTTCCATTCCTGGAAGCTCCCCGTTATCAAGAGATTTACATTCCAGCGACTACTTCAGTCGGGCCAGCGGTGAGGCATTCCAGGGCGAGCACAACATCATACATACTTGTGTGTATATATTTCTATTGATGGAGACTTGTAACAATAGTATTTAAATTCTCTTTTATTACCACATAGCTGTCAACATAACACGCTCCACGGCATGAATCAAAACTACACTTCTCTTATCTTCATTTTATTTCAACAATTTGACCAATGAAAACTGGGTATTTATGGTACATGCCTTATTATCGGATTTTGAAATGACTATATTGTGGTCTGCTTTAAAGAAAGGGCTTGAAAAAGTAAAAAAATCTAACATTAAAATATAATAAAATAAAGATATCTTACAGTTCATAAGAATTGATTAGAATCAAGAGTTTCCACTGTCTCTAAGTTGATTTTCATACCACTGGTTATGGGGTAAGGGCATAGACTATATACAGTATAAGAAGTGGACGTGGTCTCCGTGACATCACCCATTGGTTTGTGGACTGCCGTTTTGAAGCCTCGATTTCGGTACTTTGGTCTTCGCCATCTTGTTTTTTTGCAACCAGAAGTGACACGAAAGGGTGGAGTTGAACAACCTAACGCTGAATAAGACATTTTTAGGCGACCAAAAAGGTTATAATTAACTTTCACGAACTGAAAACACACTGCGAAAGGTTTGAAGTCATAAGACGAAAACACGGACAACTCCCAGACCGGAAAACACCGTGGTAGCGACCTGTCAATCGCAAGGTAGCCACGCCCTAAAGCATACCCTCTTTTTTTCTCTAAATGGGACCATAATTTACAAAAAAACATCGTGCTGTATTGAAGAAGACTTGAAACTAGCGATTGAGACCATAAACTCATGTTTACAATGTTTACTGAGGTAATAAATCAAGTGAGAAGTAGGCTCATTTTCTCAGACTTCTTTTTTGCAACCAGAGGAGTCGCCCCCTTGCCGGCTATTAGAAAGAATTCAAGTTTAAGGCACTTCTGAATTGGCTTCACTTCTCAGACCCGGTGGTTGCCCACTGGGTAACAGTAAGGTTTTAATCATTCAACAATCTAAAAACTTGTATGCTTTGGGTAATATGCGATGTGATTTATATTAAATTAAGTTACACACACACACAAAAAGAAAATCTCAGACATGCTCCTTTAAATCTGCCTCAGGTTAATGAGATAGCCCTCCTCTGTTGCGGCATGGCACGGCTCTGGAGAGTCGACACAGAGCGAAAGAATGACACTGCCACTTTCCTAATATAGACATGACAAACTGCGCTGTCCCACCCGGGCCAGCCAGCCGCTCCTCCCACCCGACAGCCTGGGTCCTAAATAGTCCTAGCATGAAGGCACAGCACTCTGTGGCGCTTTATCGCTAATGAACTGGACCGTAAATATAAAAAACACACAGCCCAACACAAACACACATAAACACGGGAACACAGGCTGTCAGGGGAGCAGGAGGTGTGAGGGAGAGAGAGAGAGAGATAGAGAGGGAGAGAGGGGGAGGTTAGTAATGTACAGCGTGCTCCTTAAAGTAGCCCACAGCTGCCATGCACGACTCCAGATCTGCTCCAGGGGGGTAAGTAAAGTGCACAGTCACAATGTACCGACTCTTTTCCAAAAGGTGAGGAGACGCACTCGCTAGTGCAGTAAAGACGCAGCTGACGCACCTCTCAAACTCACTGCAGCACCGACACTCACACACACATATTAGGGAAAGAGATAGTCCAGCTCACCTACCTCAGGTTTTTGGGGAGACCCCTCTTCCCTGGACAACTCTCACGCTTTCTGTTGTGTAGTAGTAGTCTTCTTCTTCTCCTCCTCCTCCACCTTCTGCTGCTTTTTACTCCTTTGAATGATGCGATCCGGTGTCCTAGAGTTGTTGCGGGGGGACGCACTGGACAAACTGCTCCTGGGCTGGGAAAGAGAGAGAGGGGAGAGTACCGGGACAGAGCAGGGAGAGAGAGGATGGGGGGGTGTAGGGTGGGTGAGAGAGGAGGGGTGGGAGGTGGGTGTAGGGTGGGTGCGGGTCTATTTTGGAACAGGCTCTGTCAGTACGGGGGGAACGTGACGCGCGCCGGTTGCAGCGGGGCCCGCGCGCCCCCGAGGGTCAGTCAGTGCGGTGGTCTCTAATTGGCTAATTGTGACTTAAAGGACAGTGGGACATAAAACTAACGCACGTAATGAAACGTAGCCTAATTAAACGCTCACAGCTCAGGTGAGTTGATCTCCCAATGCTGCCTTCAAGTGCTCCATGTTTGAATCCTGCAAACCAAGGTTTTTGTAGCTATTGCAGCTGAAGTTGACCAAAGACCACCTGTAGAAGGTTTGCATAGAGCAGGATGGAAATAAAAATGTTTATGAGTTATTTAAAAAAAAAAGTTGAATTACCCAAGTTTGGGTCATCTATTTTGTTTAACAACAGATTATAGCCTACACTGGTGGAATCAAGGGGTCCCCCCTTGGTGCCCCCATGTTCGAACAAACCGCAGCAAAGGTGCCTTTGGCCTAGGAGCCCATAGGAGCCTCTTGGATGCTCCTATGGGCTCCATCTACCATAGGAGCATCCAAGAGGCTCCTATGGTAGATAAAACATGATGAGGTGCCCTGGGTGCCCTTCCAGTAGAGAAAGTGTGATGAAGTGCCCTCTAGGGTGGCCTTGAAAATGGAGAAAACATGATGCAGTACCATATCAGCTGCCCTACATGCATAGAAAACTTTCTATGTGCTGGTGCCCCACCGCATGCAGCCGGTGTCCTTTTTAGTTTTTTTCGCCCCTGCCCCTCAGACAGCCTGAGTCCGCCACTGATAGCCTATTTTTCAATATATATTTTCAAAACTCCTCACAGGGTTCTCTGCACCAACATGCAGCTCAGCACCGTGCTTAATGTCATAATCCAAAATGCAACCACAACACTTCATACATGTCTCAGGATCAAAATGACCTAAAAAAACACACCCATAGCATTATATCACTATTGTCTTTGAAGTAAATTTAATTTTTCATTTGTTCCTTTACCTAGGAAATAATCTTTTTGCATGTGTGCAATCCTCTGCAGTATAATTCCTCTATGGGGTTGTTGTTTTATCGTATAGATGTAGCAAAATTACTGACTAATTTAGAGTACTATTTGTAATGTACATTTAAGAGTTAAAATAATATGTAAACGTGCAAAATGCAAATACAGAGTTTTGCTGAGTGAGAAAACAATTCGTGAAATTTGAGAGATGTGATCATTTAATGCATTGTGTCAAACCAATGACAGGTTATAGACGGTGTAGTCCATATTGACTGCTGTTGTGCTGACTGTGTGAGTTTTGAAAAAGTGTAAAGTAAATGTGTAACCCAACAGATTTACCGATTTTTTTTTTTCTTACAGTTGACAGTATATTTCCTGCATTAAACAAACAAGTAACACGTTTTCCCTAAACTAGACCTCTGGCCATTCCAAATGTGTGTTTTCCACAACAAGTTGTATTAATGTAAACAGTTTTTATTTAAACTACTTTCTATCAAAGAAGCAACTGTTGACAATGTGTTCTGTGGATGATCGGGAGTAAGAGTGACACCTTTAACACCAAACTGAAAAGTGCAGTTTTTCAAGTAAGAGAGAATACTCACCTCGTACAATGACAAACAATCAGGATGCTGTATGATGTGCTGTGAAAGCAAAATGAACCTAAGAAGAAATAAGGAAGTGTTAACACATTCACAGCGAATATGCTCGAACATTGATACATGTATGCAGAATAAAACTGGTTCCATTTATGTAAATATAAGGAATTTCTGCTTTTATCTATAATAGATTAAAGCAGAAAATAGATATTCAGTTTACTATGATATAAAATAGACTATTTTACTTCATAGTAAACTTAATAACTTCGGGTTTTTAACAGTCAATCAAACAAAATAAGCACATTGAAGATATGACCTTATGGTGTCTGGGAAATTGGACATTTTTCGCTATTTGTGGACATTTTATAGACTAAACAAACTAAAAATAACTGCTAAATAATGTCAAAAACTTAGCTAAAATGTTAAAAACGTATATTGTCATGACTGTACACAGACTCACAGCAAAACAGGCTCAATAATTTCCATTGTTTAATGGTCACAGTTGAAGCACATGATATAAAAGAATATTTACACTGATAGTTTAAAATAAAAACAAATAAATCAGTTCTTGACAATACACACGCATACCCGACAGCTGCTACTACCCAAGCATGCTCCCCAAAAGTAGCAAACATACATTTAAAAAAAAAAAAAAAAGCCACATTAAAATTAAAAAGGGAGTAAAGTGCATGTATGACAGACCTCCCTGTACAGACATTTCTGATAGACTGCAGAGAAGCTTCACTTGCCAGTCACAGGCACACTCCTAACATGTGTACAAAAGAGATTAATTAAAAAAAATAATAATAATAATAAAAGTACACACCCACGTAGTAAAATTGTGCTACTCAGTCGCACTCACGCACGGACACAAACCGGATATAAAAACATGTACAGTTCCTAAAATGTCAACACTCACAATATAGACCTTTACATCCCAAAGAGAACAGAGCAGGAAACTCACAAATATACACTCTGCCTTCAACTCCCAACCCCTAACCTACCCTTTCTCCCACACAGCAACACGTACAGAAAATGTTTGAGTGGCATCAGAACAATGAGAGGACACGAGAGAGACGAGTTTACTTCAGTTCATCGGTTCAGTTCAGAGTAGGGAAGTTGAAATTGTTTCTGACTGAGACGGAGACCTCCCAGGAATCCAGAGGCTGACGTTTACGCAGGTCAGATTTGGTTCACACTTACTGAGGTATTGTGTAGTCAAAACAAACATTTAAAAAAAAAACAGCAGGCCTCTTCTCTTTTGCATTTTGTTTCAGCACAACTATGCAGCCATTTTCAGTTCCTGTCGCCAGCTCTGGAAAAAGCCGTTCTTTGTTGCGTCTGTGGTTTGTGTGTTTAGATGTGCTGCTGATTAAAATCAGTCTCCACACACAGAAGCGACTTTGATTGTTGTTATTTGTCAGTACAGTATGTTTTTAAATGAATCAAAGGTTATCTTTAAATCAGTGGTTCTCAAACTTTTTCTGTCATTCCCCCCTTTGAAGAAGAAAAATAAAGAGCAGATTTGTTTACTTTCCGCACTGGAAAAGATTTCACGCCCCACAGTTTGAGAACCACTGCCTTAAATGATCATTTTGAACCAAATCTGCAGGTTTGAGAAGTCTGTTTGAGTGTTGAATTGATGTTGGGTAGATTCATTTATCAGATTGCACCGGCTGTATCATTTTCTTGGCAACAAATATTGATGAAGAGACACGAGAAGAGGAAAACAGAGGCTACATTCCACCTAACATCAGCTCGGACTATTCAATGAACCAACAGCGATCAACTAAAGTTCATGATGGAGTAACCAGCAATGATGTAAAGAGTGAACGTCCCAATCCCTATGTCCCCCCCCCCCCTACAGCATTAAGCCCTGAACCCTCAGGGGCTTGACTGACGTTACCTGGTAAATGGTTGAGTGTGAGAGGCTACAAGGGCTTGAAATGGTATATATATGAACGGGACGGCAACACATCACATCACACCAATGTGCTGTCCTTTTTGTTTACCTTTTTTTTCCACTTCTTCCCCTTGTAACCCCATGTTTAATATCACAAAGCTATGAATTGTGGGTAGTTCCCTCAGGCGAAGTCTGCAGAAATGCAGGCCTACGGAAAGTGTTCATAAAGGACTCAAAATGCCCGCAAGAGAGTCCTCAAGGACTCGACAATTTGACAGTGGGACAGCCCTAAACCCTCACGGACTTTGCAGACACGCGCCTCAAAGTCCGTGAGTGTGGAGATTGGGATTGGGCCAATATGTGCAGGCTCAGGCATATTAACATTTGAGACATTTTCGATGATTGTTTCTGCTGCTTCTGAAAGTGTTTCATACTACACAGCGCTTCTTCCAATTTGATTCATAGCTCTAATTTCAACTGATCGGAACCTTCATAGCCTTGTCACTGTTCTTGCACTGAGAACTCATATCTCGGATTTTAACTGAGGCCCTCAGCAGATCTGCAGGGAAACATGTACAGAAACACATCCTTTAAGGCAAGAGGCATTTGTTTGTTTTGCTGAATAAATCCAACAACAAGAGAGGCGAAGTCCCTCCTCGTCCGGTGGACCACCATGGGACCTTATTTCAAAAAAATATTTGTTTGCAAGTCAAGAAAGTCGCAGTTTGTCATAGGTTTGTCGTAGAATCATTTAGTTTTGTGTGAAACCGCTCAGTGAACTACATCTACTACATCGTTAGCTAGCGAGCTAACTTCACTATTTTCCATGCACAAATGAAACCTTATCTGACCTGATGTGTTTTATGGAGCGACTCCTGGGTCTTTTTATCAGCCGGGAAGTGAAAGAACGAGCGAGACCCGTTGCTGGTGTGAATACATCCCAGTACGAAACACACAGGCATCGTTGCTTCAGCAAGAGAGATGTCACTTACGTGACTTTTGGGCGTGTAGTCTTTCCAATTACGTATTTTCAGTCTGATACTTCAACAGTTTTACAACAAACTGAAACTTTCTCGACTTGCAAAATTATCCTTTAAATTGACAAACATCATATGTGTGATTCATGGCGCAATTCAAACGGGATCAAAAAATGATTTGTCTCTCTCCGTTGACTACCATCTGTATTTTTTCTGAAATAAGGTCCCATGGTGGTCCACCGGAAGGGGCGGGACTTCGCCTCTCTATGCACTTCAATTCTCACAGGTGTGCATGATCCCTCTCTCTCTCTCTCTCTCTCACACACACAGACACACACATGGTGAGGGTTACATGGTGTGGTAAAGGGTACTGGCAGTTCTTTTCTTAAGCCGCCTCAGAGGGTGAGTTCTTCCATATTGCTGCCTCGCTGCCATCAGTGTCAGCCCAGGCAGATGCAGAGAATCGTGGCCAGAGTTTTGGAGCTCTCCTCTCTGCGGACTGGATGGCGGAGAGACTTCTCCGGCTTCAGAAAGCCGCTCCTCACCAGTCCCGAGGACTTCCGGCTGCTGGCCGTCCGAGGAAGGAGAGTTGTGGACCCGCTGCTTCTTGGACTCGTCGTTAGCCGTGTGGATGGGAGGTTCTGCCGAGGACGGAGCGACGGAGGAGCGGCTGAGCTCCCACTCGCTCAGGTCGTCGGCGAGCAGCTCCAGGCAGCCCAGTTTGGCCAGAGAGGCTGAGCGCTTCATCATCGAAGGAGGGGTCAGTCCCGCCTGGCGAATCCTCGCTTCCACCTCTCTGACCCTCTTCTGGACGCCGCTGCCTCGATTCTGAGCGGTCGCGGCACCGAGGCCAAAGACCTGGTCCAAGCACCGGGTCCTGCCGGCTCCGTCCATGCTCACCTGCTGCAGGAAGGCACCCAGCTCGCACAAAGTCTCCCACGTCTCCCTCATGATAATGTCACTGTGAGGTCCCTCCGTGGAGCAGTCCCAGTCTGTGCCTGACTCCAACTCTGTCACACCCTCCAAACACAGGAAGTTCACCGAGGCGAAGGGAGAATGGGCAGAGCGGTAGAGAGAAGAAGAGGTAGAGAGCGACCTAATATCAGCAGGCTGGAGTTTGTGTGATTTTGTGCTTCCGTCATTATTTCCCAGTGCCCCCATCTCAACTACATCACCAGGCTCCCTTTTAACTGGTCCAAACTCATCATCATCATCATCATCCTCCTGCTGCTGCTCTTCCCGCACAGTGCTAACTTCTGACACTGATGCATCCTGCGGATTAGACCCCGACACGCTGGGTGGACGCTGCTCAGAGCAGGAGGAGCTGCCGGAGAGGGACGGTGGAGACGAGGAGGGCGACGGAGTCTCGTGCTCCTGTTTCATTCTTTGCTCCAGCTGTCGAGTGACGCGCCGCACGGACCCCCTCGTCCAATCGCTGTAGAGATGAGCAGGAGCCTCCTCCTCTTCTTTGTTTCCCTCTTCCTCTTTAACATTCTCGGCTTCCCTCTGGGATAAAACGTCTCCATCCTCCTTTTCCTGCCTCGACTTCCTCACTTCCTGGTCCTGGGGGCCCTGAGGCTCCGTGGGCACTGCAGGCTTCAGTCCTGTGACCTGCACAGGGACAGTCATTTCCTACAAAGAGAAGAGAGAAGATAATTCAGTTTAAAGGACAAACAAAAGTTTGCACATATCCATAAAGTTATTCAAAAAAACATTCAAGTAAAATGGGTTCTGATATGACAGATACTCGACTCCTTTTGCCACTAGATGGCACCTCGGACTCATGAAAACAAAAGCTAAACAGACAAATTAATAATTTGAGACCAAATTTAACTGCTGTGAGTTCAACACACTTCCAAATGTCGTAAAAATTCAAATTTGATCAAATAATTACTTGGATAATCTACATTATATCAATCTAGCATCTTACACAAGCCTTGAAAAAAGATCAAAACATCCGCACACTTATCTCCAAACACTCAAATTGAGACCTTCGTCAGAGCCTGAGAGATGCTCTGAAGAAATTCTGTGACCCCAAAGCTTAGACAGTAATCTGGGTGTTTGCAATGGAAAGAAGTGTGCAGTAGTTTTGCTATAAGCAGTAACCTTACCTTTGTTTTCTCCTCCTCCTTCCCCTCACTAGTGGAGACCTCCTGAGGCAGTGGTGGTTGTTCCTTGCCGCAACTCTTCAGCTGGGGCGCCTGCTGCACCGCAGCACACTGAGTTTTACCATCTTGACTCATTCCCTTGAACTTCTCTCTGGCACTGAAAAAGTTGATGTGATCCGCGCTGTGGCCGAACAACACCTCGTTGTCTTGTGGAATGGCACTGGGGTAGCTGATAAAATCACTAGTGGAGGGATCACTAGTGGAGGGAGGATGTGCTGCTAAACCATCCAAAGTCGAGCCACACATCTGTTGGTCACAGTCTGGTGTTTTGACAGGCACTGGTGCAGACAGACACTGGGGTCCAGCCTGTTGTGTGCTTGGTGTTTGTGTCGTCACGGGCTCGGGCACCGACGCTAGCATCGGTTTTATCGCAGGCAGAGAGCAGGACCGCGGTTTGATAACCTCATCCATGCAGACGGGAGTTGGGGATGGAGCAGGGGAGAGGGGGAGGTGGTGAAAGGATGGAGGCGGGTGAGGCTGGTCCACTAAAACACTCTGTGCAAAAGTCACCGTGTCTGTCTTTTGAGGCTCAGGCACCACAGTGGCGGCCCTTGGCTGGGAGAGAGGAGGCGATGAGGGCTGCTCCTCGGCGTCGCATAGGCCGTTGGAGAGCGGAGGAGATAACGGAGACACAGAGCCAGCTGTGGACTCGGGACACGGGGAGTCCAACTGGCTGATTTGGACCACAGCAGAATGAGGAGGAGCTTCAGCATCGCCTGATAGAGCTGCCAACCCCTCAAAGGATGAAGAGCTGAACTTGTTGGAGTGGATGCCAGTATCAGGCTGGCTAGTGGAGTGCGTTGCTTTGCCAGTGATGGTCGAAGTTCCCAGTGAATCCAGCAGTTCTTTCATAGAGGGACCAGGCGCGCTGCCGGCCTGGTTGCGGGGGTCGGAGCGACCCAGGCTGTGCGGTTGGGCGTGAGACTTAGACAGTGGCTCATGGTGCTCGGAGAGGTCGCTGTCGGAGTGAGAACGCCACAGTTTGTTGTGCCTCTGCCTGCTGTGGGAGGGGTGGGAATAAACATGGCACACAACACAGCAAAAAACTTTATAATCTTTTCACGTCACTCCTATCCTCTTCATACAAACATTTAAACATGCACATGCTTTTAATTTTATAAAGATATTGTGCTAAACGTGTTGCGTCACAGGTAAATATGATGCTGATATGACATGCATTTTAAAGCTGCACTAATCCATATTATTTACTATTTATGGGACTACGTTCAGTGTAAAAGGGGTCTCTTTTTGTTTTGGTTTTCCAGCCTGCGTACTCAGCTTCACTCAGCCTCGTTTACAAATGCAGCTGTTTTCAGTGAAAAGCCAAGTGTACGCTACCTGCTCAGCATCAAATAGCAGACAGACAAAGTTAGCGACTAGCTGGTGAACATAGTGGAGCATTTAACAGCTAAGGCCCCGATCAGACAGAGTGCGTTTAGCAACTTTAGTGGCTCTTTGTAATTGTTGTAATTGTTTTCGATAAGAGTGAAGCGTTTTGCGCGCTGCTTTTGCGTTGTTGAGCACCTCACATTTTTCCGCTCTATACGCCCCGCGTTTTTGCAGGCACGCCCTGAACGCCTCGAGTTAATAAAAACTCAACTGAGTTTCGGGTAAGTTGTTTTCATTAATTTAAACTGTTAACTATGAGGTAGCATACTTTTCATGGTTTGTGTTAAGCTAACGTTAACTAATTCGGTGGTTGCCTAGCAACAATTTAAAAAAAGACAGCAGCAAACTGCATAACACGCTCTGTCTGATCAGGGCCTAAAGAGACATTTTTCTTCAGTTGGTGGAGAACAGACTAGAGTTAAAAGGAGAAGTAGTTTAGCTCTGTGTGCCTTTCTGTTTCATTCTGATGGATGGTTTTATTTCATTAGCCTGAGAAAATCATGCAGTCCATGCAGTGTTGGAGTCATGCTACACCCACAAATCCACATGAAATATACGTGTGTGTGTGTTTATGTGGGTACCTGGCCAGCAGTATGCCCTGATACTCCTCCAGCTGTCTCATAAAAGAGGGGTTGGGTTTGGTCACAGTTCGACGCTCCTTGACGTAATCGAAGGCTTTTTTCAGATCCCAACCGAACTCCTTCATGGCGTACGCGATCACGGTGGCTGCAGAGCGACTTATGCCCATTTTACAGTGCACCAGGCACTTGGATCCGGCTTTCCTGGAGAAGATTTGAAGAATCAAGCGGACACATCAGCCTATCATTGTCAACAGTCCTGTAAGGAGAACAGACACTGCCCTCACAAGATGAGATCAGAGAAAATGCAGTCGTCAGAAACTCACTTGGCTCTAGTTATAAACTTGTAGGTGTCGTTCCAATAAGCAAGCAGGTCAGTGGCCTCCTCGTCGTACACACGGATGTTGTGGTACTCAAACACACCAGGGAAGAAGTTATCGATCTCCCTTGTTACATTCAGGATGTACTGAACCCTGAGTGAGAATGAGAGGAACGATTAGAGAGGATGAGAGAGATGATTGGACGTGCAGCCTATTTGGATAACAGATTGAAGAATATTTTATTTTTCTAACAAAATGATTGTTAGGGTCTTATCATATGATTTTTTTTATGTCTTCATTTTCAGTACAGCTTGTGTTGTTGTTTTTGTCCCCCTCCTTACCCGCTCTTCTGCAGCTCCTCCATATTGGATGCATTCCACTCAGATCCCTGTAGGAAACAAAAGCAATCCTCAGACTAGTTCAGAGCCTTCAACTGAGCTTTTCATAATGCTTAAATCCTGTTGCAAGGCATGCCCAACATCCAATGTGCACTCCAAACAAGAACAAAGTACTTTCAATTTTGGAAGAGGTATGAATTACACAAGACAATCTCATAATGTGCCAGATTCCCCAGACGTGGATTAAGCCTGACGTACAACCAGTGTTCACACATTTTACTCTACTCTTAAGTGTTCTTATCATTACTTTGGAATCTAGCTGTCTTGGCAGTTCTTCATCCTTCAGTGTGATGAGACCAACACTGTTGCCAGATGCAGCAGTGGTACATCCGGAGGTGTTCGGAGGCAACCTACCAAGAAGACGTGATCAAAGATCTCCGTAGGACTGTCCATCTGACCCAGAATGACTATCATCTCGTTGTCGATGAACTCCTTGAACTCTCGCAGGTTGCATGTCATGTGCATTTCCAGCTCTGTTCGGATCTATGACACACACAAAAAACTGAATATTCTGTGCATGTACACGTAATCACTGATGGATGCATCTGTTTGGAGCATCTTCAAAGCCAGCATCTGAAGCACTGACTCACCTCTTTGCAGGTGACATTCTCGAGGTCTTTCTGCATCATGATCTCCCTCAAACTGGATTTGATCAGACGCTCTGTCAGCTCTCTTTCTGTGGGTCTGCAGAAACACCATAAAATGAAATTAACTAAGTGCTGGTAGGTCAGTTTCCATATATGAAGTATTGCTGCAAACATTCAGCATGTGATATGGAGGAGACGCCTGACCAAACCACTTTATGGTACAATGTTTATTACACATTTTAATCTTTTAATATTTGCATGTTAATGTCGTCAGACAATAAAAAAATGTGATCATATTATCTAGAAATATAGTGAAAAACAAATTCCATATGATCGATACTTACGCATCAGAGAAGAGCACGGGCGAATCGGCGCGGTGTGACTGCACGTCCTTCATGGCGTTCCACTCGTTGATGCGTGCCTGGTCGGAGCAGACCCTGCTTTGATAGTAGCTGACCCAGGTGAGGAACAAGCTGCCTGGGAAGTAGTTGTGACAACGAGCCACATCGCATGCTTTATGGAGAGACTGGAGGGCCGACCTGAGAGTGAGTAATTGAGAGTGAAAAATAAACTTTCAAATAAATGTCAGGGACGGGTTTTAGATAATAAGATGAACACTTGCAAACAATAAAAGGGCAGATGTGGATATCTGTTTCTACCAAGTCGTGTGATCAATGCAGTGTGACTCACCACATGGCCTGCACAGAAACCGGCTTGAATACATGAACTTTGCTATCAGTTGACACACTGAAACCCCTGAGAGCAGGAGAGAAGAGAGGTGAAATAAAAAAAAAAAGACACAGTCAGACATCTTATCAACCTGGTGTTTAATGTGTTAGCTCTGTGTTTAAAACATATTTTCTTACCCATCTCCATCCAGATGTATCAGCGTGTCGCTCCATAAGGGCAAAACCATCCCTACAGAACACGAGCTGGGAGGGGCAAAAAAACACGTCTCCATGTTACAACTTTATGCACCGTATCAAACAGGCAGACGAGGCAAATATACGCATGTGTAGGTTACTGTCTCACCTATCAACAGGACTGAAATCCATTCCCAGCACCACGCTCTCCTCCGTGTCTTGACGCCCGTTGGTCGAGACCACCACCATGTAGCGGGTGATCTGAGTGTGGAAGCTCTCCAAACGGACCGCCTGGAGCAGGAAAAACACGGTTGATGTCTTTGCAGCTGACTGTCTGAATTTTGTGTTTGCGTTATAGTGTGTGTGTGTGTGTGTGTACCCACCAGTTTGATGTTGTCCTCTGGTCTGAGGAGAGTGAACATGGTTTGTAGATGCTGCTGGATGTCTCCTGGTAAGATGAGAGTAATAAAACACATCTTTGATCAATCAGTGTCAAGGACTGCAGTTATGCATAAATGCCTTTTTTTTTTTCTTTTTTTTTTTTACCAACAGCACTATTAATAATCAGTCAGTTGTTCTTGAGGAAGACCTTTTACCTGCATGTTTGCTGCGCAGCTGTGAGAAGCGAGAGGCAGACGAAGGAGAGGAGCCATTTCCTCGAGGTAAGAAGAGAGCAGCTCCTTTAACTGTCAGGAAACTTTCACTGATGCTGGACAGATTGAGAAGACAAAATAAAGTCAGTGATAATCACCCATAAATAGTAATAAGATTTATCCTGGAAAGTGACTTTTTCACTGAAGTTTCCCCAACAATCAAGCACACTACAATCGGCTTTTTTTTAGTTAAAGAATAAGAAGAGATGAGTTTTTGTGCAAATGTATAGTTTGTACAGCTGAAACAATTAGTGGATTAACTGATTAGTTCATCGACAGAAAGATAATCGGCAAATGTTTGGATAATCGATTAATGGTTTCAGTCATTTTTCAAGTAAAAATACCAAACATTCTCCAGCCTCAGCTTCTCAAATGTGAGGATTTTCTGCCTTTTTCCATCTTAAATGATAGTGAACTCTATGTCTTTTGGTTTGGGACAATCGTTCAAACAAAACAAGCAATATGAAGACACTTGTGATGGGAATTTTTTTCACCATTTTATGACAATTTTATAGATTAAACTACTTGTATGTGTCGTCCTTTTAATGCTACAGTGGAGACATGTAAAGATACACTGGTGCTGGTGTTGTGGGAATCGTTTTATTCCCCAACTTAATGAAGCAGAAGCTTTCGTTCCTCATTGTGAAAACATCTGCTGAATATTGAGTATGAGGGATTTTGTCGTCTAAAAGTCGAACATGTTTCAATAACGGTGATTTAATCTTCTGTTATCTTAGAAAACACACACGACATCCTGTACAAACAACGTATACAAAACAATAATGGGAGAGATTTATGTGCCTTTATGAGCTCAGGACACTTCACTGTGCAGTTTACAACAAACAGCAGCTGGCTCCAATAACATGCTGGCTTAACTGAACTGGACATGTTCGTAAAATGACAGGAGGCACGACAGTTGACGACATATTGAGTCTGTCCACCCGTTTAACCGTCCAGTTCTCTTTTTCACATGAACCAGCAGACCTGCCTTTGTACTCTATGGGCGATTACAACTTAACTGTCTGTGGCATGAAATTGGCATTTCCAGCTACGTTACGTGGCGCTACTGCTCTCTCTCTAAACAATAGAGTTAATGTAACAGGCTAAAGATGTTTTTTGAATCACGGCCGAATTCATAGCAAGCAACGTTTACACCCAATGTTCAACAAAGAGTTTTGCAGCCCTGCAGGGATTAAGCTGACACCATTGTGTTATGAAACAATGGAGTGAATGCAGATTCAAACCAGTGATCCCTGACTGTCCGTATTTGTCACTTCTAAAGGCAACGATAAATATAGTCCAAGGCTAAGGAAGGACTATCAGAAACAGGAAGTCCCATTCTGAGGAGAGGGACAGCAGTAATTACAAAAGTGCCACACCGTCTCCGGCAATCCTTGACTTCAGTACCAATATATTCCTTATGTTTTCTAGTTTCAAATGATGCCAGTATCTTCACTCCAACTTTAAAACTGAACCCGCTACAACCTAAAAATCACAAGTTGCGTTAATGCATTAAAGAAATTAGTGATGTTAAAACGACTTTGGTCAACACGTTATTATATCATTAACTTTGACAGCCCTAATATATATATATAAACCTGTAAATATATAATTACTACAGTATTTAGGCCGTCACTGTCTTTGTCATTGATACAGGCTGTGATGTGTCTGTAAAAGGGAGACTCGTGGGTACCCATAGAACCCATTTTCATTCGCATATCTTGAGGTCAGAGGTCAAGGGCAACTTTGAAAATGGCCATGCCAGTTTTTTTTTCCTTCCCGGCAAGCTAGTATGACATGGTTGGTACCAATGGATTTCTTAGGTCTCTAGTTTCATATGATATCAGTATCATGAGCCCGCTGCAACCTAAAAATCGCAAGTTATTATCGCGTTAACTTTGACAGCCCTAGTATCTACCCTCTGTGAAAAAATCACATAAAACTGGATCTGAGGCACATAACATGAATGTCAGCAGGTATAATTGTCTCCCAATGAAACTCTTCACTTTCAAGTGCAAAAAGCCTCTACGCCCTCCTCAGGCCAACAGAGGGGTCAACAGCAACAAACACTGTGTTGTGTCATCCTATATGATCCTCAGTCCTTTACCCTGTGATAGAGGACCGTTCGCACTCTTTCACCAAGTGTAAATGAACACACACAGACTCTACTAGACACAAGTCTTATACAAGTAAACTATGTCTTGACTCGGTTGATCAAACACACACAAACAGCCAATAAATGCCAGTGTTCATTCCCAGCGTTTGATCTCTGAAGGCACTCGGCTGGCAGATTAATCACATCCTCTGATTCCATGTACAATCTGTCCTGCCTTTCCTGCTGTGCCCCCGCAAGATGCATTTTAGTTATCTAAAATAAAAAAAAAGGTGGGTGGAGGAGAGTGTATGTGAGCAGATGAGAGTATGGCATCTGGCAGACATTTCAAATGGAGCAAAGGGCAGGAAACCTCTTCCTGCAGCCACTGACTCTGCTGCTGCTGTGCTGTCATATCCTTCCTTTAAGTCATCATGGGAAAACCACATGCCTTTGTCATAGCAGATCATTGTATCCAAATACTGGAAAGCAGGGGGAAATGAGAATATCACCTGTGTCAAGACAGGATATGAGGGGGACTGTCCAAGTAAGCTTCAAGTCCAACCACTCTGATATTACACAAACTAAATCAGACTCTAGCATCCTTCATTAGGCATCACAATAACGAGCAAACAATAGCCTCAAGACTGCGATTCATACTTAAATATTTGCACAAAGTGGTAAACTTACAGCTGATAAATTTCCCCCCGAGAGATCACGGAGTTTTCGGTGAAATAAGGTCTCATCTTTAGCTCGCAGCAGGCGCAGAAGCAGCCGGCCGAGGAGCTCCGTGGCGCGGTCACAACACCGGGAGGCATCGCTGCTCTGGTGGCCGGGGCAGGGCGCGCAGAGGCGGGCTGTAGTTATCGATGGTCGCTGTTGTGGTGTGGTGTGGAGGGGGTCAGATCCACACTGCCAGAGGTAGTTATGAAAACGCAGAAGCTCTGGTGAAGTCTCAAATTGATATTCTGCTTTTAATGGGGCATCCCGGAGTTAGGGAATTATCCGTCAAACGCGATATTAAAGCGCGGTGATATAATATTCAGAAACGGCAGAGATATTGGCATGTTTAGCACATGCTGTAGAAGAGCAGGTGTCTCTGAACATCTGCTCAGTGTCATACTGTTTGGTCTGCAGCAGGCTGCGGTAAAAAGCTGCCGCGGGAGGGGGAGGAGTCACACATGGTCCAATCAGTGGAAACAGCCGCCTGTGTATCTGTATGAGGGGTTATTAGTGCCACAGTGAAAGATGGGGTGGGCTTGACCGCCATTGACAAATACATGGCTTTAATGGAGAGAACTCTTGAGTAAGAAAACAAAATCAATTCTTTTAAAAAAGTCATTAATAATATGAATAAAAAATGAACCATTTTACGGATGATGCCAGTATCTTCATTCTAGCTTTAAAACTGAGCCCGCTACAACCTCCGAAAGATCAATTAATGAGTTAAAGAAATTATTGGAGTTAAAACGTTATCGTGTTAACTTTGATAGCCCTCGTTCCCATACAATAAATTTGCATCCTCAATTATGTTTGGAAGGAATTACGTTTCTCTTTGAAGTATCACAAATATCTTTTCGCAGCGATTGATGTAGTACAACGAGTGACGCGCAAAGCAGGTGACGCAATATACCGAGCGAAGTTACGTTAAATAATAATAATTTCTCTATCTCGGCAGATATAAAAGACATAGTCTCTCTCTGTCGGGAGAGGGTCTTGTAGTTGTAGGCTAGGGTCATTTTTGTCAACAACTTTCTGACAATTTTCTCTTCTCACGGTGACGACAGCATCGGAAACCTGGTAACTTATCTTCCATGACAACACTTCTCCTGATTAAGCATTAATTACTCCCAATACACAGACGGGCATCCTCTGGAGAGTGTGGGCCACACACACACTGATCACACTTGTGTTGTCTGAGACAAAGTTGTGTAACCTACTCTAGGTCTGTAGCCTTTACGGAAAAATCCTCACCAGAGTCAGAGACACCTGACACCTACATGTGCTGCTGCTGCTTCCAGCAACAGCACAACAACAACACAACAACAACGGAAACAGGGTTGAGAAATCAAAAAGTACTCGAAACTCGACCTTAGACTTGGTTACGCTGCTTGTTGATCCCCCGTGGTTTCAATTTATAGGATAGATTACAAACTCGGAAATGTGTGGCCACCACCTGACATCACAAAATAAACCACAACAACTGCAATGGTGTTTTTTCTGTAAGTATGTATATATGTATGAGCTGTGTGTGTTGTTTGTACACTTATATGCGGTCCTTGACCTTGACCCTCCTTGGCCAGGTGGTGTGATTCAGTAGCAAGATGAATTGGGTCGTTTAACTCCGTGATGTTACAGACTTTGACCTCCTCTCAGTGGTTTAACATATCAAAGTATGTACTCTAACAATACTGTCAAGCATTAAAGGAGACAGAGATACGGCAGAAGGTCAAAAGTTCAGTCTAGGTATGGGCTGTGCAATTAATCAAATTTCAATTACAATTAAGATTTTGGCTTCAAAAGATTATGAAAACAATATAATCAACATAAAACGATTATTGTGCTGCATTCTGTTTTGCTCTCGTTTTGTCTTGTGTTATAAAATCCAGCGCACCACTTTCCTTTACAGCACTTTTGCCCCGGTCGGTGGGGCATATTTCCTCCGTGGTGGTGCACCGCAACAAGCTGTAGGTCAACTTGGAAAGGCCCGGGGTGAAGATGGCGCTTTACAGCACCTCTCGCCCGGACCTCGCCGCCTAGTGCTCACTGTGAGGCCGACTGTCCTCAGTGCAGCGATGACACCAACCCACCTGGTCCGTCTACACGGACCTTGTCTTGTTTACCATGCTTTGTGGGTGTGCCTTTTTTTGCCGTGTCATCACCATTCATATCTATACAACCAATGTGTTTATGATTAAATTGTTTGCTAGAGCACAAAGTTCTTCATATATATAGCCTCTAAATTTTGCTCTCAAAGTGCACCAGATTGATGCATTTAACTCTAAAATGTAGCCTATAAAATGTTCTTTCTAAATGCACGATGTTTCCAAAGTCAATGTGTAATCGTGATCTCAATATTGACCAAAATAATCGTTATGCCATAATCGAGCAGCATTAAGTGTAGGCATAAACTCTGTGAATGTATAAAGCAGACAAAAGATACACTAATGAGACTTAAATACGTATCAGGAGGCCTTCATCACTGACTGATAACAGCTGCTTAATCTGACAGTTACCCAATAAACACATCAGCTTCCTGTTCAACTCTCCGTGCTCCATCGCAGCCTTCCTTTTCTTGTCATGAGGTTCCTTCTCTGACTGATATTCTTCTCACATTGACCCCCACAATCACTTCCATCTCCCTCTATCCTCTTTCTTTAATTGATCTCATCAATTAAGGAAATATCTGTTGATAAGACGTTACAGGTCTATCTAGGAACAGTCCTGCGCCATAATCCTGCTCTACAATCCTGTCCATGGACTCTCAACAACCCCACATGTTTATGTTTGTGGTGTTGGACCCATCTCTCAAGTTCCACCTTACTGTTCTCTCATTTGACTGCTGAAATTCACACCGTCCAATGACCAGCAGCAAAGGCCAGGATGTGGTCGTTACATGCAGACAGACACCGGACACTCGTCTGTTGCTCTCATGTCTCCACGTATACAAACACACAGGCAGTCGCCCTAGTGATTACAACATCACATATATAATACAGCACACCCACGGCTATTCAGTACTTTGCTTTATCTATGGATTTGAAGCACACAAACACACAATCGCTGAGTCTTGTATGAATTATGCACAGACAGGAAGTCAATCTGATTATTTACAGTCCAATCAATATGCCAGACAACATATATTAGATTACATCAGAGTGAGTGAAAATGATTTATTAGGGAGTCTTAGAGGCACACAAACTAAACCGTAAGGCGAATAGAAATGAGTAGAGAAAAAAAAGACTATTAAATCAAAATAATGTCCTTCCCGTTCAGAAAAATAATTCATAAATGCACTTTTTTTTTTGCATCTAACGAAAGAATTATGTAGATCATAAAAGACCAGAAATAAGCGTCATAATAAATTCCTCTTTCTCCCCCTGATTTCTCCTCCGTAGGTCCTCCAGTGACGTCGCTGCTTTAGCTGATGTCACCATTCTGCTGATGTCACAGACTTTAATCAGCAGCACTGCAGCAGGCCCCGCTTATTCCCACTGCATCACTAAAGCCTTATTACAGCCTGAATGAATGTCACTACCTGTGTCAGAGATGAGCTCTGCAGCAGCTGCCGGCTTCTACGGCAACGACAGGCACAGACGTCAGCAGTTGGGAACACTAGTTCAGTATTTCAGTGTGCAGACTCACTTTTATTGAATCCTTTTTTTGTCTCTTTGCCAACACACCTCAGACCATCGGGATGTGAATACACTACAGCTACAGCTTGGACTTAAAGGCACAGTGAAATGAATAACACATTACAAGTTTGATACGGTATCCCTGTGTTAGTTGTTCACAATTAGTTTGACAAGAAATATGTGACTATTTGGACAAGATACAAGCGCTCTTCTCTTGCGATGCTCCTATATTATGTGATGGTACAGTGATGGCCCCGGACAAACTGTTAAACAAATAAAATTTGCTTTATGGTCTTGAGGAATAAATACTTACTGTATAAATAAAATACTAAATACTAGGATTGTCAATTGATTCAAATATTTAATCGCGATTACTTGCTTGATTGTCCATAGTTAATCGCGATTAATTGCAAATTAATCGCTCATTTTTTATCTGTTCAAAATGTACCTTAAAGGGAGATTTGGGAACACCCTAATTCAGATGGCAAACAAATTAGAATATCTCCTGACCTCTGCAGCCCGGTATAGAGTAAGTAAGGGATAATGTACAGCGAGCCGGTCATTGTTGTGAAAGAATCCCCGACAGGGCGATGCTGCACCCTGACGGACCCCGACGCGAAGCGGAGGGGTCTCTCATCGCCCTGAAGGGAATTCTTTCACAACAATGACCCGCTAGCTGTACATTATGCCGCTTATTACACGGCTACTTACTTAAGAAATCAATATTTTGACACAAAAACGGTCCTCCAGAGTCCGACATTAGAGCTGCGCCCATAGCAACGGTCTGTTATACATAGCAACGGTATATAATACAGAAATTACAGACAGCAGAACGCCGTGATTGACCAATCAGAATCGAGTATTCAACACAGCCGTGTAATAAGCCTGTATAATATACACAGGTATTCTAAAGTCAAGAAAGGTCCAGCTCCTAGGAACTTGATATTCATATATTGGTATGTGCTCCTTTGAAAAAAATTGAATGGCATGTCCATACAAGTAACAAGGTCATGGTGTTATATGTTCCATAGAGGACCATGCTTTTCATTGAAACTGTCACATTTTAGCCAAATGTGTATGTCTGTAAGAGAAGGGAGCATAAGGGTCAAATAATCTTAGGACTTCGAAACAAGACCTTTAAAATAATATTAGTTAACAAAATACGGTAAATCAAAATGACATCTGATCCGATACCTATCTCTGTGCAAACACACACACACACACACACACAGCCCCAGTATGTGAATATAGATTTCACTCCCAGCTGCACAAATACAGAAAGCCCTCTCAGTCGGATGGCACAGAGCTCCAATGAGCAGACAGACACAGAGGCGCTCTGACTTTGGGAGGGGCTACCGATCTGCCCCTGGATCCCCTGACCCACATACACAGACCTGACTCACAGGGAGCCTACTGCCCTCTAATGGACAGCTAGAGAACCACAGTTAATTATCTCACGCATGATGAGGACTTCATCCGTTAATAAAGGGGCCAAATAAAACAAAGACGGAAGTAAGAGTGTTACTGCAACTACGGTCCACTGGTATCACGTGTGTCTAGAACAAATAAACACAGTAGGCAGTAGAAGGAAATTGCTGATAGCTGGTGGACTAAAACCAGTTGAAAATGTGGTTGAGTGAAACAGGATAAACCAGATTCCAACTCCAGTTCAATGCCAGAGGCAACAAGGGACAGCGCAGGATTGTGAGGCCACAATAGCGCCACAATAGCACAGACGCTCTTTGTATCAGTAAAGGAAGGAAGTCCTGCAGGGACAGACACATTTAATGATTAATCATCAAGTGCTCCTTCACGTAAAGTCTATTTTCTCCCCCCGTTCGTCTAGGTCGGGCCATGTCAAGGTCAGAGGTCAGGGGAAGCACCATAACAGGCCTTCTGTTCAGACACTTCAGCAGATGCGTGTTGTCTCTTTAACCACTCGGCCTGGCACTACATTTCCGGTACACAATGTCACTGTGATCCAAACTCCTTGTTTGTTGAAAATCCCACTGCACATCGTTTTTGTGGGGTAACAGGAAGAAGTTTTTTTGGTGCTGAGGTGACAGAGGGGAAAGATGAAGTTTTGTCTGAGACAGAGGAGGTGATGCTGCACAATATCTGTCGATGTCTTACCTCCTCGGCTGAGAGCGGCGTTCATCCTCCCCACTACCGGACTCCTGAAGAGAGAAAATGAGAAAATGGCAATCAATATTGTGTAAGTATAGTACAATAACAAACTTTTAACAATGGAGATCGGCAGGGCTCAACAACTAGGATTGCTTGCCTGCTTGCCCGCATCAAGTAAAATGACACGTCGGGGGCCAGTAACTATAGCAACAGATCGTTTTTTTCCGTAGCTGATGATGGAAGTAGCTAAGGAGGGAGTCTTCTTATATATTGTATTGTTGTTTCACCACTGAACAGCACTTTGGTCAACTTTTGTTGTTTTTAAATGTGCTCTATAAATAAACTAAACTTGAAACTTGAGCCATCTTGGAGATAGAGACGCAACATAACATTAAAATCAACATATTATTATTTGGATGTTGATGCATTACAATAATTGTCTTCTCTTTTAGAGATCTATTAGACATTTTATTGAGAACATTTCAAATGTTTTAGCATTAAATAAGCTTCCCCTTGAAACAAACAAACAAACGAGTAGCGAGAAAAAATGTAAAATAATAAAACTCCACCATTCTATATTAGGTAAAACAAAAAGAGTAGCTTGTGTATTTCTATACTCACAAGCACACACACACATATATATACAGACACAAGCACATTAAAAGTGTGAGTATCATCCAACAGAGTATTCAGTGCTGCCTGAGCAGAGAGCAGCTGTGCAGAGAGACAGGAGGGAAAGCAGAGTTCAGCTTCAACTCAATTTGTGCTCTCTCTCCAGGAAAATGACCTCAGTGTGTTTTTAAGGTGTGGCCGGTCAGAGAATAACTCATTCACACACAAAAACAAGCAGAGAGGTAAGAGACAAATCCAAAATCACATTGTGGAATATGAAGCTATGCTAAATGAGAGGGCTAAGGATTAGCAGCAGATTAACACCTGGCACTTATCTCGCAGGGCCTGGTACTTATCTTGTTTACACTGTAGGCTTTACCAGCCTTAACAACATTACAAAACCAATAACCGCTTCATAAAAGAGAGAAGTGGATTACAGGCTGATGAGCACAGACAAAAAGATGAACTTGTGCCTCAGTGTGTTTGTTTCTGAACGAAGTTGGGTGATATGGATGAAAAATTAAATCACAGAATTTTTTGAATTTTTCTGTGAATGCACAGCAATGATTGATGCAGCCAATGCAAATTGTGTGCAATGTATATGTAATTTCTGGTGTGAGTGTAACACAGTATAGATTTGTTACATTTTGGCCTGGTTATTGCTGAAGCAAAGTAGGGAAGGGTCTATCAGAATTTACTGCCGGGTCTTATGCAGAACCTCGATTGTATATCATTATAAGGGTGTGAGAAAATATCGATACACTTGAGTATTGCAATAATAATATGTTTTGTGTTACTGTATTGATTTTCAAAAACACTGACTAGATTTTAATAGTAAACTAATAATAGTATATATGCAAAGATTTGTGGCAGATAGTGGCTCAGATTGCACAAAAAGTAGTGCTATGATGTTGGATGTTTACAGGGACTGTGATGAATAAAAATGCACATTCCACTGTTCTGACTGCATAAAAAAGTCCGCATTTTTTTTACTCCAATTTTACGCATATGGTGTGTTCTTTATACTATGACAGTTTTACTAAAATTAGATTTAAAAAAAATCTCAATATATTGAATCGTAACCTCTGTATCATGGTACGTATTGTATTGCCAGATTCTTGGCGATACACAGCCCTAATCTTTATGTAAAGCATCACTGAGAACGAGTAAGGGGATATCTCTGTTAGAGCTGCTTGATTATGGCAAAAATCATAAACACAATTATTCTGGTCAATATTGAGATCACGACTATTTAACAAGATTACTCATTGACTTTGGGAACATCATACATTTATTGATTCGTTTTAACGCCACTAATTCCTTTAACGCATTAACGCAACTTTTTAGGTTATAGCGGGCTCAGTTTTAAAGCTAGAGTGAAGATAATGGTATCATATGAAACTAGAAAAACCTAAGGAATCCATTGGTACCAACCATGTCATGCTATCTTGTCGTGAAGGAGCCTAAATAACGCTCCAAACTCACAAGTCTCCCCTTTACAGACATGCCCACTTTATGATAATCACATAAAGTTTGGGGCAAGTAATAGTCAAGTCAGCAAACTGACACACTGACAGCTGTTGTTGCCTGTTGGGCTGCAGTTTGCCATGTTATGATTTGAGCATATTTTTTATGCTAAATGCATTACCTGTGAGGGTTTCTGGAAAATATCTATCATTATTTTGTGTTAACTGATTTCCAATAATAAATATATACATACATTTTCATAAAGCAAACATATTTGTCCACTCCCATGTTGATAAGAGTATTGAATACTTGACAAATCTCCCTTTAAGATACATTTTGAACAGATAAAATGTGTGATTAATCGTGATTAACTATGGACAATCATGTCATTAATCGCAATTAAATATTTTAGTCGATTGACAGCCCTAAAATATATATATATATATTCAAATAAATAATATAAGAATAATAAATAAAAAATAAATTAGATAAAAATAAATTTTCTGGATTATCTTGTTTTCACTGGAAGCCAAAATTGTAATTGAAAATAAAACATGATAAACTGCCCAGCCCTAATCTCTGTAAACTGTATTAATTCATTTGTAATGTGAACAACATAGTAGTGGAGTTTTTATTTTAGTTCACTAGATTGGACAGAGTTTCAGCTGTTGTGTCCTACATCAACCAAACTTTGTTTAGATGGGAAAAACACACTGAGATTTTGCATACATGAAAATGTGAGAGGATTTTCCCAAAGCTTATGGAAATGTGTAGCCTGACTGTGCAGGCTGGGCAGGGATCTGTGCTGCACTTGGAGTCACAAGTTACAGCATCTAGAGTCACCAGGTTAAAACTAGTGAGGGCTTCTCCCCTAAAGGCAAAATGTGAAGTACAATGTGTGTGTTTTCTCTACAAACACCCTTATTACGAAGCAGACACACACCAGTGAGGCTGGACAGGTTCAGCATAAGGGTCAAGGAAAGAGGGTGGAGAGAAAAACATGCATCTCATGAGACTTTACACAAGACTTCACACACACATCACATGACAGCAAGACACAGGAAACCAGACATGTCTGTGCAATGCGTTATCACTGTATGTGTGCGCGGGTTGCAACTTGAAAGCATATTTCCACCAAAAAATGCTTCACATCCTTCTCCACCTCGGTCTGCCTCATCTTGCTAAATTGCATTTGCATATCTTCTTCCTCTACTTCTTCTACAGCTCCTGTTGTGATGAAAGGCTCCCTGGCTTACAAGCACATCTCTACCATACATGATCAGTCAAAGGATAGAAACTATAGTTTATAGAAACTATAGCTAACACTGAGTTACTTTTGACTTTGTACTCCTTGTTGCTGATTGCTAATGATGTCTAAAAAAATCTAAAAATGTAAATGTATTCTAAAAAAAATGGTTTCATCTACTCTTGTATATATTTTCAGTCGCTCTGAATGACAAATTACCTAAAATGTGTGTGTACAAAGCAAGACATGTATCATTATGTCTACTCACGTAACCTGTTTTACTCAGAATACAAAAGGTGTGAAGGACAGGGTCCCTTGTGACTGACATTCTTGGTAAAAAAATAACTGCAGTATGTGATTTGACACATAGTGGGGGGTAGAAAGTAACACATTTTAATCATCTACTGGGTCCAACTAACAGATGAAACAGTCTTCTGCTCTGATTTTATTGTAGGGTTGGGCAATATGAGATAAAACTTGTTTAAAAATAAAACATATACTAAACTTATATGATGCAGTACTATACTACTAATCTACCCATTAGTACACAAAGTACCAAAAACTGTCTCCACATTGATGAACTACAACATTAAAATGTATTAAATAGTGATTAAAACAGAATGATATTATATAACACTGTGAAAGTGTCATTCTGCATAACGAGTACTTTTACTTTTGGTACTTCAAGTATATTTTGTAGTGCTGTCCCGAATACCAATTTCTTGGGCTTCAAAGCTTCAATGAGAAATATTCAAAGCTATTCAAAACTTCGGGACAGCGCCACTGCCGCACTACTTTACACACACTCACCTCTACATACAACAAAAAGCGATATCCATCTGAGAATAACTAATAATAATTAATGTTGAATATGAATAATGCTTTGGAATTATTCCTTATTTCATGGGCTATTTTATTATTATTACATACTTATATATAAACAAAACAAGAAACGAAGCATTCGAATAGTGATTTGGAGGTCGATTACCATGGCAACGGTTGAAGCTTCGAAGCATTTGGGTCAGCCCTAATATTTTGATGCTAATACTTTTGCACTTTAACCTAAGAAACTTTTGAATGCAGAAGTTTTTACTTGTAACGGGGTATTTCTACACTGTGGTACTTCTGCTTTTACTGCACTACAACATCAGAGTACTTCTTCCACTACTGCTAATTGGTATACCCATGGAGAAGTTACATACAATAACACTGCCTGATCAACCAGCCCAGCAATGGAAAGTAAAGCAGATCAACATTTATCACATAATGTCACACTGACTCCACTCTAACAAAGAAAAAGGACGACTGAAGGCATGCTGTCACCAATACACACAGCAGTGCTGACACAGGAAGTGTGTGAGGTTGTGTGACACTTGAATGGGAAACAGAGAACCTATACGCTTATATATTACTTCCTGCTTGTCTGGTGGGGTTGCCTGCTTCAGTAGAAACCAGACAGAAACAAGACAGAAAAGCAACAGGAAAACCACCACACACACACATATATAGAAAGAGACAGGAAGAGAGAGGCAGGCAGGTACAGAAACATGGGGAGGAGACAAACAGAGACAGACAAAGAGAAAGAGACACGTCCACGACCGTGTTTACATACCAAGACAGCAAACAACAATAACACAAGAGTAAAATACCCTCTTCCATGTCACAAGGCGCTTATTACGACCGGAAGTGCATGACATTTCCTTGTAAATAGCTAAACTACACCTGTGCAACTAAAATCCATTAGTTAGCTAATTTGCTGTCACATTGACAAACTGCAAAAAAATCTAACAATTTTCACCACACTATCCATGAAAAGTCTTTTGTTTCTCTTATCTTGTGACAGTACAGTTACTAACAGTAACTAACAGTAACTAACTTACTATATCATACTCTATACTCTATAATATACTCTGCTATATTCTGCTATATTTTAATATACTCTGCTATATTTGCACTACCATTGCACTATTTGCCCCATTGGCACACTGTCACTTCACTGCTGTACTTATGTTATCTTATTTTTATTTTATTTTATTTCACTTTATTCTATTTGATTGTATCTTTTTTAAGGTGTATTGGTGTTGGGACTTGTTGTCTAAGCTACTGGATGCCTAAATTTCCTTCGGGATCAATAAAGTATCTATCTATCTATCTATCTATCTATCTATCTAACTGCCAGAACATTTGGACCTTTGAACTGGCGGAAATGTAACGTTCCATGCGGGAACCATGGCAACAGTAGAGTACAATAAAAACAGAAGGGGGAAAGCTAACGTTGCTAACGATAACGACAGTTAAAAACAGCAGCAATAACACATTTCCGAGCAGGTTAATAAAGCAACACATTATAATAATGTACGTTAACTGAAAAATGATGAGCGGCTATATTTCACGCATGCGCAGGAGTACAAAGGCAAGGCACTTATGACAGTCAGCAGCCGACGAAAAGACAGCGGAAATGAAGCCGAAAAATCGGGTTCGATAGCAAAGAGAGCTGGGTTTGGTGGTGCTAGTGGTGGTGCTGGTGGTGGTATGAGTGGAGGAGGGTTTCAATAAAAGGCGACTCTTACCGACACGCAGGGGCTGGAGCTGGTGCTGGGGGTCGGTGAACGCTGCACGGTAACCAGCGCCATTCAGCGACCGGGAAGCGGACACCTGAGACGAAGCGACGGCGGCGAGACGAGCATAATTGATTTTAAAGGGCAGAAAGCCCAGCTGAACCCGGGTTGTTGGTCTTCTCTCGGCTCTCCTCGCTCTTTCTCTCTCCGACCGTGGACTGTTTGACTACTCCCCGGCTGTTTCCTCTGGCAGCGCCTACTGCGCATGCGCAACTAGCCACTAGCTTGTCAATCCCGATTAACCGTATGTGTGCTGGACGTAAACAAAGCAGCTGTGAGTAGTGTGTCTGAGTAAAACAATAAGCCTGCTGCTACTGATTTAGTGGTGAATAATGTTAAAAGATGAGTAAATATTGACCTCCGTCGTCATGCAAACACCCTGTAACAATTCCCTTCAGAAAATATATGTCTTAAAGGGGTACTTTAAAAATGTTATTTTGTATTTCCATAAAGTCGGGGAAGTTGCGAGACACAAGTCTTTAGAACGAATGGTCAAAATCGATGCAGCGGAGGCTGAAATATCCTCACTGTTAGCAAAGAGTATAGAAGCAAAGAGGTGAAACTCTGTTGCTTTTACGACAATGGCCGCTAGATGGCGCTGTGGTAGCGCTGGCGCCATTTTGGACTGAAAAAAACACCAATGAGTCCATTGCCATGAATGTATAAAGAGACGTCTGTAAATCAGACGATCATTTTTTTGAGGTAAATCAACTTCCCAGTACGAACACTAGTCCTCATTTAAATCACAATGTTCTAAAAGTTGTAAAATTAACTGATAGCCGAATCCAGAGTTATTTTCCTGCATAATGAACGTGCATCAGACCCACAGGACTGCACCGCCCAGCACGCTCATATGACATATTTGGCTCTGCCAGCTTCCTGCTAGCTGTATGCGGCTGTAATAATGGATATATTGGCTGTAATGCATGACTTTAATTATCTTTATCTTTATCTTTATTTTTCTAACTTCCATTTATGTCCATCACTCACTTTATGCTCCTCTGGGAAGCGGCCAGGCAAAAAAGTTTAATAGATAAATAAGTAAGTAAGTAAATAGTAAAAATAGTATGCATATTTATTATAGTTTTATTGTTCAACAGAGGCTATTTCAGTAGAGACATTAAAATTATGACAATAGAATAGAAATAATTTTGTTTTACTTTTGTACAGCACTTTGTAGTCGCTTTCTGTTCAAAATGGCGGAGGTGTAGCTTTGCTTCTGAGCGCTTCTGGGTGTGACTTAAATGTCAAGTCACTAGAATTTAGGCCAAGTCAGTTCCTCTGTAATTTTAAATAAAATCAATTCAAACTTGAGTTTGAGTCACATGACTCAATATTTTATCCCTACATCAACCTCGAGAGTGAATGTGACAATATTAAGCATGAAATACAAATATATGAAAACGTAATGTGTAGGTTTTGTGTAAGTTTACTGTACAAAATCCATATAGAGTATATTCATGTAATGGTTTGAGAGAGTTAGTCTAAATCTGTGGTACTCCAACTTAAGGCTGCAGTTCAGAAAAGAAGAGAGGCCTGCCCTCTTATCAGCCAGAAGTCATGTGGTCTCAACATACGTGTTTGAGCTTCAGTGAAGTGGGTGCAGCACTGTCCAAGGGAAAACGTCAGGTGATATTTCATGACTCCTGAAGTGTAGCCTGTCTGTCTGAACCTGCACTAGTCTACTTCACTGTTATCTTCACTGCCTGAGGGCACAGATCAGGGATAGCAGCAACCATAGCTTGCCTCAAAACCACACATTAAAATGTGAAGTGTGTGTCATCAGCACGTGTAACACAGCCCAGATACCAATACATAACAATGCGTGCAGGTATGAACTTTCACTATAGAGCTGGTGTACAACCTGGTTTCTCTCCCCTTTTATGCTACACAAAAATAATATGATCAGACTGAATTGCCAAAAATTACAGATGTGGATTCAAAGATCTGGAGCCAGACATAAACAATACACGACTATTCAAATAATTCACATATTGGCTTGTTGTCATAAGCAGTGTTTTTATTTCTACACCATTACATAAAGATAGAATGTGCCTCTCAGTTATTGATATAAAAAAAGGTATTTGTTCTGCGTCTATCCATCCTTCTGTCATAGTTAATTTTATCACCACTCCATCTATTCAACCATCCATCAGGCAGCTTTGGTCGTTGTGTTTGTACCAGGGGGATTAGCAGTGAGGCCAGAGATGAGATGAGATGAGATGGAGATTAAGACAGAGATAATGGTGTTTGGATTTAGAGTCACTCAGAGGAGGCAGGGGGAATTCAAAGCTGCAGCTTTAATCACAGGTGAGCCACGTGCTGTCTGATCTTATTTAAGAGAATGACTTACTGCAGGTTTAGAGCAGAGCGGACAGCATTGAAAATAACAAATGTCATGCGTCAATAACATAAAATGAGAGCAGTTTCTTTGCTCTTAGTTAGACAGACAGTAGCCAGACTTACACCTTTTGTCACAGTATTCTCTATATCTTTGGTTTAGCACTTTGCTTCTATATGATGTGTGGTCGTAGGAACAGAATAAAAATACACGTAGACCCCTTCAGTGGGTCATGAAATGAATTTAAGGGGATGCTGGATGATTACCAGGATAGGAAATATGAACATCTAAATTCTCCTGCACAAAATATATTTTTCATAGCTACTTTAATCTTCTTTTTTTGTTTTGAAATACTGTAGAGTCTTATAAGGGAAAAGCACTCTTTGATTGATCTGCTCACAACCCATGATGAGGGGTACCAAATAGACATGTTTGGTATCAAAATAACAAATAAAAAGGTTGGGAAACACTGAAATTAAATGTTGCTATCAAGTGAAAAATGTGTGTATCCAAAATGTAAACTTTTTAAACTAATTTTTGACATTATCCTATATGTTTAAAAAAAGGATTCATTAGCCCAAGAGTTGAGGATTTTTTTTCACACAACTACAATTTATTTTGCTTTCACATTCAATTCTTAGGCCTAAAATGTAAAGTTCAGATATACAACTTAATTGAAACGTATTCCATTAGTTCAAGAAGTTTAAATTCTCCCAGTATTCAAGTATTGTATGTGTTGGATAATTTGTAAGTTTGCTTACACAGATTGGTCATTTGCTGTAGGCCTATTTACAGAATGTAGACATTAATAAGTAATTGTGTTGAAGACTAAATCATTCAAATTCCAGTTATAGCCTAAATGATGCCTATCAAAATTACAACTGGGCCTATTTATTAACAGAGTCTTAAATTAAAAATAGCATATCATTTGTATCCAGATGAATTCTGTTATTCTCACATTCTTCAAAGTTTACCGATATCTCACTGATGTGTAACCTCCCTTTCGATTTTTATTTATCTAGATTTAATTGTGACAGTTTGCTCTTTGTGTAGAACCGAGCATTACATCTGGAACGACTTACCTACTGTGCTTAGGTCTGCTAAATCTATTACTACTTTAAAATGTCTTCTTAAAACTTTCTTAAAAAAAGAAAAAGCTTTTATCTCTGTGTGAATTTAAATTAATTGCAATTTATTTATCTATATTATATTGTATTGTATTTTATTGTCTTTTTTCTTGTTGTGAAGCACTTTGTTACATTGTTAAGAAAAGTACTAAAAGTTTATTATTATTATTATTATTATTATTACCTGGATATGTTGGATTGTTCATAATTAGGAGAATAGCGCCATCTGTTGGTAAATAAAAAAAACAATACCTTTACCATTGTAACGTTTATAATAATAATATCATAAATAACACGTCAATCAAGTTTATCAAATCAATTGACAATTTATCACTCTATTTTTCAATTCACATAGGCCTAAATTTTCATCATTTCCATTATTAATTTCTAAGCATTTTCATCACTTCCCTTTTTTCAGTTATTTTTTGTTCTTCCACCCTTGAGGCCACTTTCCTGAAATTGATAAATAGCAATTTTGTGTTTGAATGATGAATAATGAATGTAAGATGGTGAAAATGATGAAACATGCTCTTGTTTTCATCCACTGTTTTAGTCAAATCGGCTTTAAAATTATAAAATCACTTGATAATTCATCTCTCCATTTTTTCAATTCACATGCATTTTCATCACGTCCATTTCTATCAATTAATTCTTGTTACTTCCACCCCTCATCATTTTCCAATGCACATCTCGCGATACTTTACATTTTGTACATCACGGTCACTTACTTATCTCCCAATGGAAGTCCGCACATTCGCAACAATCTGACAAACCCCATAATTTAGTGAAACGAAGAAAATATAACTCAAATAAATATAAATATCGGCCGTGTGTGCGGTAGCTATATTCACATGGCTGCTGAAATATAAACCCAGCAGAACTTGTCACGTATGAGTTTAAATGAGTTTACTCAAATATTGTGACGAATCTGTCGCTGCTCGTTCACAGTCAGCAGAGCAAAGATGGCGCTGCCTACAAAACAGTGAGTTGCTAAAGAAGCTAACGTTGCTATGCTACTGCGTGATTAACGTTAAACGACGACTCGTTCACTCGGTCGAGGTTGTAGTTATAGTTAATTTAAAGAACCCTAATGTACTGTAAGCAGCTGTGGTTGTTACAGCTCGGGATAATTCGTGCTCGCCCCCCCTGCTTCTCCTGCAGCTAGTTAGCCACATGCTAACCTTATGCTAACCTGCTAGCAGCAGCTAGCTAGTTAACGTTTACAGATCTTCAGATTTTCACTTTTTCGTACCTGCCATTTGTCTATCAACACGCGCTTTATTTTTTACCAGAAACACATCTGCATTTTCTTTGTCTTTTTTCGCCTTACTAATAAGGCAGAGTTTCACAGCTAATATCAGTCATTCAAACTGCAGTAAAACCTCATTTGGTAGCTTTCCTGTGAGAAAAGCTTGTGAAATTTGTGATAATGCTGATACCAGCATTTAAAAGATATGGGAATGTTTGTTTCTAAATCCTGGATACAAATCTCTAATCCTCACTATCCAGATAGTCATCCTTACAACGAAGTAACAAACATCCCACTTTGCTGTTTATTCAAATGGCTGCTTTAGTTCTGATGTCAGATGCGAAGCCAGTAAAGATACCCTTTTCCTGACTTGCATGTAAAATACACGTACAGATGACTTTGGTATGACTGTGTTTATGAGGCCGTGTTTCCCTGATTGTCCACAGGTACGGGCTGATCCTGTCACAGAAGAAAGGAGTCTCAAAGACCGTGCAGAAACACTCTGTGTTCGAGGATGACTCAGATGATGAGGTGGGGGATACTTTTGGATTTGTTATAAGCAGGGCAAATTAAATTTGTCTCTTGTCATTCACCAATCACTGATTTTCACTATTATGGCATTTTAGCAGACTTCTGTCCAAATAATATGTTTTTGTTTTGTTATGTTATGTTTTGTTCCCAAGACCACAGTTGGAGAGAGTCTGCAAAAAGAAGCTGTCAAAAAGAAGATGATGAAGCAGGTGAGAGGAAGAATTAAAAGTAACTTCGGTCCAATTAATGCTTAATAAAAGTAGTTTACCCTTTTTCATTCCTCTGTGATTCACATTTCTCTGGTCTTTCTCTCTCTCGTTCCAAAGACACGTTTGGAGATGCATAAGGCCCTGGATCAGGACAGCACTGTATATGACTACGATGCCGTGTACGATGACATCCAAAAACAGAGACTCGAGAGCAACAAAAAAATTCTGGGAGGCGCTGACAAAAAGGTAATCTTGTTTATGTTGAATCAGAGTGGTCTAATGGTTAGAAAATATAAATATAGTATAAAATATGTCAGAGCATTACACTGATTCTGATGTGCTGTGGTGCTGCCGTTTTGACGATATTCTTACATCCTACTGGTGAAGAAAAAGCTAAATATGAGCTTGAACGTCCTCATAAACATGAACTTAATTTCTTTTTTTTTGTCTGTGTCTTTGTTACAGCCAAAGTACATCCATCAGTTGATGAGAGCAGTCGAGGACCGAAAGAAAGAACAAGAACGAAGGGAAGAGAGGAAGATCCAGAAGGAAAGAGAGGCGGAGGGAGAGCAGTTTGCAGATAAAGAAGCTTACGTCACGTCCGCCTACAAGCAAAAACTGCAGGAGCAGAAGGAGGAGGAGGAGAAGGAGAAAAGAGAGGCAGCGATTGAAGGTTAGACCGATACTCTACAAGTGTTTTTAGGCTGCAGGCAGATACGATTTTGTTGTAAGTGATATGGCGATACAACATATGAATGCAGCTTAAATTGGATTTGCCCATAGTAACGTTTTGTAATCCCTGAGCAATCTGGATATCATAAAAACAATTTGTTCTGCGAGTCTGAAAATAGCCTACTTGGCTTTCAGATATTTTATTGAAAGACTTAACTTGATTCCTTCAACACATTTTATTGTGCCAATTGGCTTTGGAGACGTATCTCCTTCCTTAGAGCACACAAAGCATGACTTGAAGAGTTAAAAATGTTGTGGAAAAGAGGCCACTTCTTATGAAACAATGTAAATGATTTGTTTGAATTATTTTGTTTTGCTCAGCTGCTTTGGACGTGAAGAAACAAAAAGACATGAGCGGCTTCTACCGGCACCTGCTGAATCAGACTGTAGGAGAGGAGGCGATACCGGATCGCTCGGCAAACAAGTCAGTCACAGCTCATTATTTGCTCATCCATAAACACAACAATTGCACACATATTTTTAAAAACTATTCTGAACCTTTATTTGTGTCTCTCTCCTCTTGCTCCCACAGAACTCAAAACTCGAAGGCCTCAAAAGACACAGAGATGACTTCCCCTGTTACCTCGGCTACGTCCCATGACAACGTCCCGAGTTCATGCAGCGACAGCGAGGAGGGGCATGAGCAGAAGTCTGGGTTTAGCAAGCCTGGGGCCGGCTCCGCACACTCAAAACGCCAATACAGACAGAGGTCGCCTTCATCAGGGAGCGGAGAGGAGAAGGAGAGAGAGAAGGAGAGAGACAGACATAAGAAGAGCCACAGAGATCAAGACAGAGACAGAGGACGGGATAGAGATAGAGACGGAGATAGAGACCGAAACAGGGGAAGGGAAAGGGACGACAGACACGGAGGAAGAAGAGACGACAGGGATAGAAGGAAAGACAGGGACCGAGGCAGAGAAGACGACAGAAGCAGAGGCAAGGATACAGACAGGGAAGACAGGCACGGGAAGAGGGAGAGGAGCCCTAAGGAAAGAGAGAGGGATAAGAACGGAGAGAGAGAGAGGAGGAGGAATCCAGATGAAGACAAGCGGAAGGAAAAAGATCAGGAGGAAGAGAAGGAGAGAAAGAAGGAGCCGGAGAAGGCGGTGAAGAGCGACGAAAAAGCTCCAGAAAAGAAGGAAGCAGTCCAAGAACAGGGGATGGAAAAAGAAGACGAACGGAAACAGGAAGGCGAGGAGAAAGAGGAAGAAAAGGAAAAAGAGGATGAAGAGGAGAAGGCGAACAAGTTCGCAAAGCGCAGCACGGATCAGACTGTGACTTCGGCGAGAGACCGGTTCATGGCCCGACAGATGGCACGCTCGGCCTGTAAGACCTACATCGAGAACGAGGAGGACTGAGAGCCGCGCGGCACTCGACGCAAACACCCCTGACCTGCACACAACCTTTATCGTATAGAGGATAATGTTATTTTATGTCTCTCTTTTTCAACAAATCCTATAAAAATACCAAAATCAACGCTGAGTTAGTTTCTTCTTCTGACTTCCCTTACCTGTTACCCAAGCGCATTTGTTCCTAGTAAAGATGTAAATCTTTAAAAACTGGCTCAATGACTTCCCTAAACAGCTGGGCATTGTAGTTTTTAGCAAATGTTCCTCAAGCCGGAGTAAATATTGCTTTTGTTGGGGTTATTTTCAGCAGTCATTTGGTGCTCTAGTGAGCATTTACAGCACTAATGCAGTGTATGTGGAATTGATTCAAAATTAACTATAATTCCCATGTTCATTGTAATTAAAAAAAACAAGTCACCCAGACAATTAATTGTTGGTTTTAGTCTTTTCATGGGATTTGTTGACAATAAGGAAAATATTGCCAATCTTATTCTGTAACCGCTGACTCCACTATACACTGCAGTGGGTAGATTCAAACAGCAGAGTGAGCTCATGGTCTTCAGTGACGAGAGAGAGAGTGAGACCTGGACAATATCTTTCTTTTGGACTTGAATTGGTGGATTTTTTTGATTTGTGAAATAAGAACACTGACTTGTAAATATGAGTTTTGACAGAGAGAGAGAGAGACCCTTGTAACATCACACAGGAACGAGTGTATATTGAAAATGTTATCTTCATTCGGGAGAAGTGTGGAACGAGGCGTGACCCAGCGATGTTGTGTTTGATCCCTTTTTGTTGAAGTTTAGTATCTTTCTGATGTAGTCGGTGATGAGTTAATAAAATAACTTCTTCTGTTGCTTCCTGTTTGTTTCCTTGCAGTTTGACATTAAAAATGTGTACGAGAACTCAGGAGGTAATGTTTATTTCAGTTAGATCACAGAAACGTGTTACCAGAATCTTCTCTTGTGTGTCTCCTTGTCGGCTTCGGTCTAGTTGTACATGGAGAAGTTGGACCACTGAAACAAAACAAAAGGCAGTGTGTATAATTGTTAGTATCTCTGATGCGTTTAATGACTTATTTCTACACAGAATGGGCCACACACTACAGTGGTGGAATGTACACTTAGTCAAGTACTGCACTGTACTTTTTCCATTTTATGCTACTTTATACTGCTAAAACACTATACTCAAGAGTGAAACATATTTTTTTTCTCCACTACATTTAATCACCAGCTTTATCTGCAAGTTACTTGCAGAGGTTTAAGATTTTACGCATAAAACATATGATGTGCTCATAAAATATGATGCAGTAAAATACTATTCATACATTACTGCATTGGTAATAATAAAAATCCTATAATATAATAATGCCGTTCTGCATTATGAGTACTTTTTAGTTACATACTAAGAGACATTGTCAATGAAGCCGAATTTGTATTTTTATATTGCAGTATTGCTACATTTACTTCAGCACATGATGTGAATGTTTCTGCCACACGTTATCTCTTTGTATGTTGGATGTGTTCTTGAGAAAGAAAAAGAAGAATACATGGCATTAAGTGGAAATAGACTTGCCTCACTCCAGGACATGCTGATCACTCCATCTGATGATTTGTCCTTGAAAACATCTGTAAAGAAAATAAACCACAAATATCAAATTTTTTTGAATGCAACATAGGCTTCAAACGCATTTTGATTTGAGAAATACTCTATAGGCTAAGCTGTGATACTGTGCACTGTTCTGTCATCACGTGATGTGTAGTATTTGAGTTTGCAGATTTGAGGATTCAAGGTGGACTCAGTTCTTCAGTCCCGCCACTTAATTCTTAACGAATAAATGCCTTTTGAAAGTGATGTGATTGGTGGTTGCCATGTCACTTACTTGACACTTTTTCCAGGCGCAACATGAGAGTGATGAAGCTCTCCATGGAGATGGCTGAGAAGCCCGAATACCGGAACGTCATCAGCCTCACCGCGCCGTCGTTCGTGTCAATTCCTGGTGCAGACACAAGTAGAAAGTGACAAGCACTCCAGTTACAATCGTGAATATAAAGCATCGCAAGAAGCTCATTATTAAAGAGCCAGTGTGTAGGATCTGGCGACATCTAGCGGTGAGGTTGCAGATTACAACCAACTGAAACTTCTCCCGAGTGCCAAGCGTGTAGGAGAACTACGGTGGCCGATGCAAAAATGTGAAATTGTGAATGAGCCAGTGCTTGGTTTGTTCATTCTGGGCTACTGTAGAAATATAAACGGCTCATTCTAAGGTAACAAAAACACAACAATTCTTATTTTCAGGTGATTGTACACTAATGAAAACATAGTTATGAATATTATATTTCTGCTAATAGATCCCCCGAAATGCTACACACTGTTCCTTTAATTTTGTATTATATTTAAATTGGTAAATAGTGTTACCTGCAGCCTCAATTGCCTTCTGGAGCTCATAGTCAGACAGGGATCCACCCTGATTCAAATCTGCACGATGAAAGTGGTCCTGCAAAAAAGATTAAACTACATTTAGAAACTAGAAAGAGCACTTTAAACATGTATGTCAGTTTTTTTATTATTAACTGCACATCAGAGAGTCCATGTCTACAATTCTGAAAGTGTCTTGGGTAAATAAATTAATATAAATATGAATTTAATGCTGCATCACCTTGTATTTGTTAATCTTCTCCCAGAGAGTTGAGAATTCAGTGAAGGTCATCGTCATCCTTTGGTCGATCTTTGCACGTTAAGGTTGTGTCATCAAAAACAGCAATTTAATTTAACTCCTTATCAGAATGTCGCGATTTCATTTTGACTTTCTGGCATGATAATGTGTTGTGATTTGTGAGATAAGAAAAACAACATTTTAATTGTTTTTTTTTAGGATACATCCACCATAGCGATCATGCTCATGCAGGTATCCAGACCAAAGCCGTTCCAGCTGCCTGTGAATGGTGTAAACGGAGAATCCCAAAAGTAAGTCGACTGGTTGTAAAACTGCCAAAAGATTTGGAGTCATGATTCACAACGAATGAATTAGGATTTTGAATGTTTTCAGAGATATAAATCAACTCACCATGAGGGAAGTTGTCATTCAGGAGCTTCTGGAGCTGCCTGGCTTTCAGCTCACCATACTGAAAACAGGAAGTGTGATCGATTGATGTCAGAAAAAGAAATGAAATGGACAAGCAGACGGATGAATGGAGAGAAAAAATAACACACCTGATCAGCGTAGCGGTTGAACATGGCGCGGGTGGGATTCCAGTCTGTGTTCTCCTCCTTGTAACTGTCCTTGTCCCCATCACTGTCGGTTGGTGGCTAAACATGAGAAGTTAATGGATCAGACATCAAATTGGTGAATTAAACTTGCTCTCTCTAACTCACAGCTAAAATATGCACTTCACTCTTTTATTTCATACCTCGGGAAGAATTAAGTTCTCCTCCTCTTCGTGGTCATGATCGTCGTCATCATATTCATCATGTGGACTGGATGCAGAGGAGAATATTATGCTTATTTTCAGATTCATACTTGTATTTTGGGTTTCTACTAGAACATGTTTACATGCTTTAATGTTCAAAAACGCTTTACTTTGTGTTGCAACACCTCTTTTCAATCAGCTTTTAAAATAACCACCATGTGTATGTTTATTTGGTAGATATGGAAACTTCTCCTCAGCTTCCTAAAACTCCAAACTCCTAAATATATTTACACTGTATATGTATATATATATATATATATATATATATATATATATATATACCAAGGACATGACCTTAGTATCCTAACTGATAGCTTTAACTCTAAACCACTGTTAATATCACAGCTTTAAATGGTATCAGTCATTTTGCCCAAGCATGGGTCAGATATTCAAATGAGCAATGAGGTATAAAAGCCTCCACTGGGACTTACAGTATATGTCAAATATCAGTAAGTCCTTACCTGATCTTAGTCTCAGCCTTGGAGTAGACAGTGAGAACAAAGTCTGCACTCATGTAGGGTTTCATGGTGGAGGGGATGATCACGTACTCTCCAGGCTCCAGACTGTGCTGCTCCACCAGATCCCTTTCGTAGGTGTAAGACTGTTCATACTTCATAGGCGTGTTTCTTCTAAAGAAGGAGGACCTCAGGCGTCCTTGTGGTGTCTGGGAAAAATATTAACCTTATTTAATGAAATGAAACTTCTTCCTGAGCAATAAATTACATTATTCTGGTTATTTAAATTCGCTTTGTGTGCACAGGTGGAGTGTGATGTTTGTTCTTACCCCCGGAGGAATCTGTTGGATGTGAAATAGGAAGAAAAAATAAGTCATTATGCAGTTTTTATACTTGCCAATTGGTATTTTGTATAATTAATCATTATTTAATATTTAATGAACCAAAGTTCCGGATGCAAACCTTATAGACGGTAAGTCCAATAGGGTAGGATTGTGCGCTTTTGCGGTTCTGCTGCCGAGGTTTCTGCATCAGAGAGAGGAAGATGTTTTTGTCTCCCTGCTCCTCCTCGTCTATTATAGTCACCTGCATGCGATACTGAGGGTTCGTCGCAAAGGAAGCTACAGGTGATGAGAAACATTAACAATGTCAGATGACACTTCAGAGACAGTGTGGTGTTTTTTTGAGCACGTAAAAGGAAAAAGACGCAGCAAACATCTTGTCCTTGCAGTTGCAGTTGAAGGTAAAAGCTTTGGGCTCACAGTATGACGTGTTGCCGCCTGCAGAACTCCCTGCTACCCAGCTGCCATCGTAAGTCATGGATTTCCACTGGCAGGTCAGGTCGCCGTCAGTAAAGTTGGGGTTCTCACAGCAGATGAACAACATGTGGAAGTGGTGACAGAAGTCCTCCAACTCCATCCTAACAGACAAAGATATTCAAAAGAAAAAGGCCAGATGTCAACCGCTGGGACGAACACTAGTAGGATTTGGCGGCATTAATGTAGCTTGTTTACCAGAACTCTCCGTCGTTGCGGTCAAAACACTTTTCCCGATCATTTCGGCTTACTCTACTCCACATGTCGGACCTGAGCACAAGAGGAAAATAAATGTGTTCTTCAGTTGTAGTACAGTGTTAAGTTGGTTATAACATGCATATATCGGTGGATGGATGTATGATTAATTCAAGTACTTGTCACTCCACTTTCCGTTCCACTCTGTTTGGCCCCAGGGGTTCATGAGTCGCACCAGCTTCACTTTGGAGCCGTAGTACTCGACCTTAACATGACATGATAAATTGTTAAATCAGAAACAAATTCTCTGCTGGCAATCTATGCACAACATGAACTTTACCTCAGTGACTGCTGTGACAGAATAGGCGTGTGCATCCACTAAACCATTGTCCGCTACAGTGTTCACCAACTCATTCTGAAACAGACAAACCAGTTAAATCACACCAGTGACTTTCATTTTTCATTTTTTTTACCCCCAAGTAATTGGGTCTTACCCCTTTCTGGGCAGTCCCGCAGCAAATCATCGACCTGCACCCGTTGGCTCTGCTCAGTGAGTTCCACAGCTCGACATCGTGGCCTGCAGTGTGGGCCTCCTGGAGTTTGTACGTCATGCTCAAGCCTCCACTGAAATCCTTGCAGGCCTCTGCTGGCAACCCACCGTTCATGTCTGCGTATGAACCGCACACTCTGAGGGAGACAGGAAAAATAAATGTCTGTAAATGCTGGTGATTGTCATGGAAACCGTTCATCCGCGTTGAGAGTTTAGTAACATAGCCAGGGGCCAGTGAACCCCTTAATATTAAGCCTGGACCCCCCCCTACTCTGCCCACCATGGCAGAGGCTACCATACAAAGCATCACCTGTTTCTCAGGAGCGATAAACACTCACACGCACAGCAATTTAGGGTTCAGTGTGTTGCCCAAGAACACTTTGACATGTAGATTGCAGGGGCCGGGGATCGAACCACCGACCTTCCGATTAGTGATGACTGCTCTACCTCCTGAGGTATGTAATAGTTGTGCTCAATATTTTTGGTCCCCCTAGAATCGCATGTGGCCCAAGCCTGGCCCCCCCATTTGAAATGGTCTAGAACCGCCACTGAATGTAGCATTTTATGTCTTTTTGGAGACCCACTAAAGTACTTTATATGAGGGCGAGTGAGTTGGTGTCGTACTTGGCGTATGCTTTCTCCAGCAAAGGAACCCAGAACTCATTTCCACCTTTGGAGTGCACGGACAGCAACTGCTTGTTGAGTGTTGGCAGGTGGTCATCAATGACAACATCCACCCACTTGCCGAACCTCCAGAACTGAAACAGGAAGGACGAGTACGAATTACAAGTTTAGCTGATGACCAGAGTGTATTGTGAAATCACTGCATGTATCATTAATCCTTTACCCTGAAGTGAAATATCCCTGCATAGTCCTCGAAGGTCTGGTCCATTGGCACAACTTGCACCATCAGGCCTTTCTGGAACGTCAGTGAGGAAATTGCAGCCAGAAACCAGCAGTTACCTGGTAAATGAAGTAAACAAATCACTGCCACATAGACCAAATCTCCACCTAAGTATGGTGTTTTGTTGTCTTTAGCTGTAAGAGCGATCATTGCTTACCCACATGGCCTTGACCAAAGTCAAAGCGTGAGGCTCCTTTGGTACAGAAAGTAGGATCATCGCTGTTGTTATGTGCTTTCAAGATGTCCTGGACAACACAAAAAAAGGGAAATTAATCAGATGTAGACACGCATGTAAAAACTGCACAATGTAAACGTGTGTATTCCTCTACTGCACAATTATACATATGTGATCTACTAACATTGCATGAGTAAGAGAAAACATGTTTTAAAGTATTTTACAGCTGGTCGAAGCCACTCCACTTGGGCTTCACGCCAGCGGCTCAAGTCAGGCAGGTCTCCCAGGGATCCGTTGACAGGTGGGAAGGTGTAGTCCACAAACAGCCTCCTTCTGCGGAGGTGGTTGTCTTTCAGCTGCTCATAGTCTTGGTTGTTGAACTTGGTAGGGTTGGAGGGGCTCCCCTCGCTGCCATCTTGATAACGCAAGTTGATGATGGAGGTGCAGTTTCCAGATTCGGGCATGTTGACGAAAGACTCTGTGACACAAGAAGAAAATGAGAGAGTCTAATTTGAAATGCCAAAGATGTGTCTCTTACAATAGAAGTGACTTGGAGGCGTCCAGTCTGGTCTTTGCAGCAGACTATCCCTCACTTATATTCACTCATGTCTTGCACAAGCCCCCGCCCCCAAGAATGTACAGAAAAGCTAAAATGACAGGGGGCGGAGAGGCTTTTGACAGAGAAAACTGGTTTTCTGACATAAATCACCACCTCCAGTAAAATATCACCTGACATTCTGATTATCTGCTGTCTTTACCTTGACTTGTCTTGTGGAATTCACGTAATTGCAGTCTTTGTACTTGTTTCCTGTTTTCAATGCATCTGTTCTTGTTGTGTACACCAGTGGTTCCCAACCAATTTTCCTTGAAGCCCCCCTACTCCCAACATCATCACCCTAAAAAAACCTCTAACTCATTTAATACACTACAGCGAGTTACTTTTATTGTGCACGCTCCCTTCAGGAACCCTTCAGTGCTCTAATTGGATCTGTCTAATGATTATTTCATGCTAATTTGGGCTTGGGGTTGTGAAATAGCTCCTGAACTGTTGCAGAATTATTTAATGCACTTACACAATTTGTCAAATTCTGATAAGCAATTTAAGCAGACACAGAGCAGAAATTGAATATATTAAGTACCAATGTCACTGTATACGTTCACACCTGCTACAGGACCAATGTACGCTTAGTCAGCAAGTCCTGACATATGACAATAAATCTCTCAGTGTGTACCCTATTGTTAGATTTTTGTCTTCAACTTCCAGGTTTACAGTAGCCATCTGGGCAAATCGTGTCTAGACAGGATATACTCCATGTATGACAGCTTCAAGGAAATTTGCATATAGCGCTGCAGCACCTATATACAAATATGCAGAAGGAATTTTTACAAAAAGCAGAGTCAGCACAGGAATTATGCACAGAATTGGTGTCAGTGCAAACCACAAATTATAGGAGTTCTGTGTTATTGCATAACTTATATAGCTTGAATCTTCCTCTAGGGTAGATCACACTTATACAAACATGTTCCCTTTTAACACCTTATGCCTGCAAGGAAAATGTACCAGACTGTAAAACAAGCTTATTTATGACACTAGTGACAAGATCTCTGAAATGTTGATCATGTTTGTTACGTACAGACAAGTCATGATACGGAAAATTAAATATTGGATCTCGGTTTATGCTCTTTTTTATGTTTCCATAAAAGGTTGAAATCACAAGCGTACAAAGAGGCATCAAAAGTTTGTTTTTTATTTTTTCTTCCGTTAACTCCTGATCAAGGTTATAATAGTTTTGAATTTTCAATTATTTTTTATTTTATTTTAGTTTTGACTTTTCAGTTTCATTTTAGTTTCATTTTACAAGGAATGGTTGATGGTTGCATGTAATATAAGACTATAAACACAATTTTACTAAGTCTACTGCTTGAAGGAGCATTTCTGCAGTTTGAATGTTTACACATGCTACCAACAGGTCTAAAATAGATAGATTATGGAATGATGGTAACCACTAATTATCTGATATAGGGGCATTGTTGCTGCTGTGAAACAGAAGAGCAAACTAAACTTGCTTTAGATAGCTGAATCATCACTGGGAAGTGAAATATGGTGTGTTGATGAGGATCATATATGTAATAGGATCTGTACCCAGAATGATCATAGTTCATCATATAAGTGCCAATTGATTGTTTGTTTGCCATGTTAGCGACGTGGTTCTACGGGTGACAACGTCCATCACTTTGGTGGAAATATCTCAACAACTATTGAATGGACTGGATGGACCTGTGACACAAGTCAGCTCTGTTTTTAAACAACAAACATGCCTTTCAAGATTGTTAACATTGAGTCTCTGCTCTTAATTACACTATATTTCCAAAAGTATGTGGACACTCCTTCTTAATCGTGGGTTTGTTTTGCCTCAGTCACGCCCATCGCGAACAGGTGCAGACTCTGACAAACATTTGCATCAGGGTTAAGGTCCTATTAAAAAGACATGAATATTTTAAAACACCATACTAATTTATAATTCTAGATAATGGAGAAGTTGACTTACATGTGCTCTAAGCCTCTCCACCTCCTCAAGTTTTCCCAGAGAGCTGAGGTTTCCTGGGAAAGTTTCATCCTCAAATGTGCTCCCCTAATTGAGATGCTCATAGTCTTGGCCTTTAAAGGGCTTCCTTCACCTGCGTCCTCATGGAGGGATTGAATCATCTTCACACAGGTGGACGTCTTGTTGGAGAGCAGAGGTGTCTGAAATCAGATAAAGAGCGACTGGTCAACAGCTTTGAGGCAAAACTGAATTTCGCAAATGACAGAGGAGAAATATGCAAATACAGCATTAACCTGTAAAGTTGAATTCTGGCAATTGTTGTGAACTATAAACACAGTGTGACTGAAGAAGAAATCATGCAACTTATTCATACACATTGATTGCACACCAGACATACATCAAACACAATTATTTAGTGGCTCAGTGGAAATGAAGTCAACGCCCCTGAGTAGGCCGAGCAGGCTTCACATTGCACATGTGCACTGACCACAAATCATTTGTGTTTTTGTGACATTAGATAAGTAATGATAAGTAGGCAGAGGTTAACATGGCTGCATCCTCATGTCGAAAGGCAAATGACACATTAACAATGGGATAGCATTAGGTGAGGGGTGGATGTGTGGGACTAAATCCTTCAAACAGTGATTCCAAACAACCTCAAAAGCAATGCAAGACATTTAGGGAGTGAGGTTGAATTTATGTCTTCAACACATTGCAGAGCTTCGCAGCATCTGTTTGAGACGGATAAGTATTTTGGTGGAGTAAGACCACCATCTTTTGTGCCAAAACTGAACTTTCAAAAACTTAATATTTATTTGCCCAACTAATCTGTAACACAGTTTAGACATCTAAATGTCTACATTTACGTTTACATGTTAACAGACTGTGAGCATAGAGAAGAACAGGTATTTTCATCTTGCTCACTACAATCATATCTATCGAATCATTCTACCCACGCCGTGCTGAGAACTTTAGAACTTTCTGATCGCTAAACTTTTCATTAACAGAAACATGGCTGTACCGGATTTCCTAATGTCAAGAGGCCATATAAAATGTTGCTTTAGCCTCCTTTGATGACAGGTATCTTTGAGAAAAGGTGAAAAATACAACTTATTAGAAAGCTACAGAGTAGAGTCAGACCAAAGACAAAGACAAGTGAAAACAGATCTCAGGAATATGAAGTCAAACCAACACGACTTTAGGTTATAGGAAACGCAATTAAACAGTGATTCAAAAATATGTTGGGGGCTGGGTGCACAATTTAGTTAGAGGCAAAACTTGGTCGTTTTTGGTGTTTTAATTGGCTAGTGTCTTTCAGAATGTAGTGAGGGATCAGTTACAATAGCCCTTTTTCCACAGCAGACATTTTGACAATGTAATAGTAGGAAAAGCACAGGTGTATTTTACCCATTTGTGCCCAAAGACTATTTAGTATGGGAAGGAAAAATGCCACATTTGTTCTGATTCGTCAAAAGTCTTGACATCTGGTACGGACGTACTATAGTGGGCAAGTACCTAATACAACTTTTTAGATCACACTTTAATCAACAACTGTGTCTTTTGAAAAATTTGGAAAAAACGCTGGTTTATCAAATGTCCTCCGTATGAAATTTTTTTTTGAACTGCACATATGCATAATATCTTTGATATTCAACTTGTTCATAAATACCAAATAATTTATTGTGGTCCTTGTAGTTTCAGATACAGCCATTTTCTCTTTTGTTACTTTATGATAAAAACTCACTTTTCAGCCAAACTGTTTGACAGATTTTTAATTTTTTTGTGCTTTGGGAAGCCCAGAAAACACTTGCAAAGGAAATTCAAAATTTCAGTTGGCTGCGATCCCCTTAAGGGAGACCCTGGTATTGTGCATGCTAGCTCACTGCAACACTTATGGAACTGAACCACCTTTGTCAATTTCACTTTGGCTTTTCATACTATAACGAGTCAAATGTCTTCTGTGAAAAAGGTCCATTGAAGAGCAGTTTTACTTTTTAGTATATTACATAAAATGATATCACCTTTAGATTTGCTTTTAAAATAGACATGTTTGTTTGTTATAGTGGAGGCAACAAAATGCAACACCATTGGTTTCAGTTATCAGGCTGTTTTGACACTTTTATTAGAATTCTCAAACAGTTCAGTTTGCTTTTTACAGTGTAAAATGTTTCTTAACAAACAGCCATCCTCAGCTCAGTGTCCACGAGTCCTGTCATCTGAATCAGATGGATGTCTCGCCACATGCTTGCAGGCACACTGAGGCAGAGTCGCTGCAACCACTTGATGCAATTCTGAGGGATAAGAAACAGGAAGTTAGTCTTCAAATTAATTTACACGTGTACTGTATGAGGCTGCCAGTTAATGTTCAGAAAACCGAGAGTCACCACTAAAAAATCTGCCGGTAATTCCAGCTATTTCAGTTTAGGATTCATCACAACATAATGGACGACAGCTATTTGTGTATTAAAGCTGAAAAGTTACCTGTAACATTCACTCTGCAGACTTCAGGGACGACATCAGACTGGCAGAATGACCCCTGTAATTAAACAAATGTGGAAAAATGAGAACAGAAAAATACATTTTGAAAACCGATCTTCCATCAGTGTAGCTTTACAAGGCTCAGAAAAGTGGATCAGAGACAATCGTCAGTTGTCGCATCGGACGGCACTTCCTATTCCAGGGTTTCATCACTGACAAAGCTACACAAAGATTCATTAACCTCTTGGTAAGCTTTTCAAACTCACAATTGTACAACACAAGTCAAAGCACTTGTATTTAGGATCCAACAGTATTTAGCAAATGTAAAAGCTGCCATTTTGAGGTTAATGTCAATTCTGAACAGACATCCATTTGCTGCAAATCATTACATGCAATATGTCTGTTCAGAAGTTCAAATCAACCAAGTACTGAATGTTGTCATTGTACAAAGGTGAGCATAAAAGCTTAAGACTTTATTTTAAAGAGACTGTGAAATTAAAATGAACTTACAAGGTCCGCCTCAAAGTGTAGCTGCAGATGCACTCCACAAGATTCACTTTCTTCCAGAGGAATCTGCTTAGTTAACCAGCCCAACCTTGAAGAACCGGAAAAAGAAATTAAAAAAAAAAGGTGAATACAGACACTGGTCAAGCCCATTCGAAAAGATGTTTTTGCAATTTTTTGTTCAGAAAACCGAGAGTCACCACTAACAATCTGCCGGTAATTCCAGCTATTTCAGTTTAGGGTTCATCACAACAGAAGCAGCCAGTTGACATTTTTATGACTGATGATGCATATTCACCTGCATGAAATGAGTAGTCTTCAGTCAGCTGGTTTAGCTGGGAGCGTAGGCAGCGCTGCATGGCAACTTAACATCTCTTATGGCAGCTCACTTGCTTTTTCAGCTACAGAAGGAAACAATGAGGTTACAATCTGTTAATAGTGACATTAAGTCAATTTATTTTGACATATAAACTGCATCATCTAATGTTCAGAAAACCGAGAGTCACCACTAACAATCTGCCGGTAATTCCAGCTATTTCAGTTTAGGGTTCATCACAACAGAAGCAGCCAGTTGACATTTTTATGACTGATGATGCATATTCACCTGCATGAAATGAGTAGTCTTCAGTCAGCTGGTTTAGCTGGGAGCGAAGGCAGCGCTGCATGGCAACTTAACGTCTCTTATGGCAGCTCACATGCTTTTTCAGCTACAGAAGGAAACAATGAGGTTAAAATCTGTTAATAGTGACATTAAGTCAATTTATTTTGACATGTAAACTGCATCATCTAATGTTCAGAAAACCGAAAGTCACCACTAACAATCTGCCGGTAATTCCAGCTATTTCAGTTTAGGGTTCATCACAACAGAAGCAGCCAGTTACCATTTCTATAACAGATGACGCATATTCACCTGCAAGAAATGAATCATCTTCAGTCAGCAGGTTTAGCTGGGAGGCTACGCAGCGCTGCTTTGCAAGGTAACATCTCTAATGGCAGCTCACAAGCTTTTTTCAGCTACAGAAGGAAACAAGGTTATGATTTGTTATTAGTGATATTAAGCAGATTTATTTTGACAAGTGCACTGCATCATTTAATGTTCAGAAAACCGAGAGTCACCACTGAACAATCTGCCGGTAATTCCAGCTATTTCAGTTTAGGGTTCATCACAACAGAAGCAGCCACTTGCCATTTCTATAACAGATGATGCATATTTACCTGCAAGAAATGAATCATCTTCAGTCAGCAGGTTTAGCTGGGAGCATACGCAGCGCTGCATGGCAAGGTAACATTTCTTATGGCAGCTCACAAGCTTTTTCAGCTACAGAAGGAAACAAGGTTATGATTTGTTAATAGTGACATTAAATTAATTTATTTTGACAAGTGCATTGCATCATCTAATGTTCAGAAAACCGAGAGTCACCACTGAACAATCTGCCGGTAATTCCAGCTATTTCAGTTTAGGGTTCATCACTACAGTTAATGGCTACAGCGGATTTTACTCAAGTAAAGACACATTAAACGAACCTCAGTTGTGACTTTCCATCATCTTGAACGAGTCCATTCTGGCCGCTTAAGAGAAGAAAAAAAACAATAAGTAACTTCCATTGACAACTTGTACAGACTTATCACTAAAAATCAATTGCAGTTTGAGGCTCAGAACAGTGAGTATGAAAACCTCGTCAGTTGTCGCATCAGACGGCACTTCCTATTCACAGTTTTCATCACTGACACAAACGCATTAAAAACAGTAGATAGTTGTGTTTTCTTCACTATAACTCACCTTGCAGGGACATCAGGAGACCCCATATATCCAATGTAACATCTGTGAAACTTGCGCAAAGAGCTGCTAGACTGAATCCCACCTGTGGAAAAACAAAACATTCATGGTTTAAAAAAACAAAAACAAACACATTAGTTAATAACATTAGTTCTCTGGACTACAGAGACACAACCAATATTAGGCAAATATGTATGAGCAAGTTAGGAGTAATTATTTATCTTAGTTAGGATCACACTAAAACACCAAGTTTCTGAACTCGCTGGTATTTTTCATCTTTAAAGATCACGAGAAAGCAAAAGGCTCAAGTTTGAACACATTGTTGTAATAAATTTAAATAATTAGATCATTAAATTTGACTGTAAAAAGAAACGTGTCTTTACCGACTTAGAAGAAGAAGAAATAATTACCTATACGCAATAAAACGACAGACATCCTCTTTAAAAGCAAGGCTGAAAGGAAAAAAAAAACACCAAATCTTACCTCGTCTCTCATCTTGTCCATCTTTCAGAGTTCTCCACGTGGTTGCTTTAGGCCCGTCAGGACAATGCTAACGTTAGCTTTAACTACAGCTCGCAGATATCACGTTTTAACTAAAGTCACAAACTACAGCTCAACTTACGTGTTGGTAATAAAGTTAGTACTGTGCCATTGTATATACTGATCACTCTTAACAAGTTCAGTGAAAACTACCGGGGACCGACACACATTTAAGACCGACAGACGACTTGTGAGCTTGCAAAGAGACCGCACCGTCGCGTTGGTGAAGTATTTATAAGCATAATGTCGCAGGAATTAAACGTCACTTGTTCTTTAGTTTAGGCGCGCTATCACACGAGGCGCTCTGTCGCCCCCTGCTGTACCGGAGAGGGAACGTCACGACTTCCTGCTGTGTTTTGGGATTCATTTACTCTATGTGTGTAAAAAAATAATTAAAATCTTAATTTAAATAATTCACTCTACTACATCTGAGGGTTAGGATTACATGCAAACACTACAATACCTTTTACTTCACTACAGTTATATTTGGCAGCTAATTAGTTAGTTACTTTGCAGATTAAGATTAGGACCTAGATAGGCTACAAAATAGGCCTATATGATCAGACAATAAAGGGTAATGACATTCATCAACAGTATATAAAGTAGGGTATATACATATATAGTGTATATATACACATTAGAACCTAAATGATATCTATATAAAGTGTAGACTTTTTTTTTTTTTCAAACATTCACCTTATTTTATAACATTTAATTGAACTTGTATTATACTATAAGTCTCCTACATATATGAAAAGCAATATAGTAGGTTACAACTATAGGCTATTAGTGAAAGAGACAATTGCATATTATACATGTATTTTGGAGAGACTACTCTTGGTGTTCATATTGTAGAAAAATCTTGTTATTATTATTATTATTATGATTATTATTTTTTGTTTTGTTTATTTCTGTTTTTTTTGTTTCATACTTTATTTTTTTCCTCGTTTTTATCTCTGTTATTACTTTCTTAATTTCTTTATTGTTTTTCTAATTTTCAATCAATTTTACTTTTTCACTATAAAATATATAAACATTTTAGGAATGATATGTTTGAACATCAGATGTAAACAAATGTAAATGTATGCTAACTCCTGCACTCCTCCAATAAATCTTATATATATAAAAAAAAAATGTTATACATGAAAATATATAAATACAATAATAGTTCAAGTGCTATAAATTATAATGGAATAACCTATTTATTATATATAATAATAGAACTTAATGCTCTAAGTCAAAAATAACAACGTGGAAGTATTAAGTATACAGTATATTGTAACAAAATACATTATTATGGTAAATTTAAGTAATTAAAATAACTCAAAAGATGCAATGTTTACAGTAACTCGTTGTCTTTATGTTGTGTTTATATTAATGTTTCCCGAAGATACTTAAATAAATCCCTTCTTACCTCCCCTGGTGTATCACCTACTCACTACCTTCTGCCAACTGAACACACAATTAAAAAAGCAACATCTTATATGCAGTATAATAAACGAAGCTACTCATCAGTAAGTTGAGTTAGAATACCATGCGGCCACATGGCGGCGCTCTTTCACAGATTATTGGCTGGTTTTCTTCACTAATTACATGGAGAGTCTCATTAATTATGTGTCTGTCTGTCTGCTGTCAGTCTGGAGACTCAGTTCGTGGCTGTGAGCGTCATTTTGTTCAGGATTTATTTTCTCTGCAGACTTTGGATATCACATCACATCTCCAGACCCAGAACATCACATTTCCTTCAGCATTTTACCACCAAGGAGTTTCAGGTAAAGTTGATAAACTTACTTAAACCTGTTTTACACACTTTTTTGCTCCATCCTTTATCTGTTTCTACCATACCTTCCTCAAACCTTCACCTATTAATTATCCAATGAGAAATGTCACGTTAGAAAAACAAAATGCTTTTTGGGTTGCAGTGTTGCCATAGCTACAAGACAATACCTTTATTTGATCAGTGGTGGAAGAAGTACTCAGATCTTTTCCTTAAGTAAAAGTAGCAGTACTACAGTGTAAAAATACTGTGTTACAAGTAAATGGCCTGCATTCAAAATCTTACTCAGGTAAAAGAACAAAAGTATTAGCATCAAAATATACTTAAAGAACAAAAAGTACTCATTTTGCAGAATGGCCCATTTCAGAATCACATCACATGTATTTTATGACTGGATTATAATTAGTGATGCATTCATGTTTTCATCACTTTAATGTTGCAGCTGGTAAATGTGGAACTAATTTTCATTACTTTAAAAGTAATGAAAATATTTCGAGTTTATATACTGTATTGCTGGGTAGCTTAACCTATAAGGATATATAATAATTTATTAGTTGATTATATTTTGTATTATTCATCTGAATCTGCAAAGTAACTAAAGCTGTATATACATGGGTTGAAGTAAAAAGTAAGATATTTGCCTCTGAAATGTAGTGAAGTAGAGGTATAAAGTAGCATAAAACGAAAATACTCAAGTACAATTACTGCAAAATTGTACCTAAGTACAGTACTTGAGTAAATTTTACATTCCACCACTGTATTTAATCTAACCTGAATCATCATTTGGGATGTTCATCAGGGGCATCGTGTTAATGTTAGTTCACTGCAAACTGTTTCTGATTTACTGTCCACTAACAACATTTTAACTCTCTGATGTTTGCTCTGTTTCAGGACAATTTGAAAAACATTAACTATCCTTCCCTGTTTTTTGTGGAAGGAGTGGTGGGAAAAACAAGACAAAAAAGAAAGCTACCTGTGTGTTACTTTTGGAAGTGAAAAGTGTGTGTTTGCTGTCAGTGAGAGTGGCAGCTTGAAGGTGTGTGTGTGTGTGTGTGTTGATCCACTGCAGCAGCATGTTGCCACCTGTGAAGAAGGACCGGGTCATTACTCAGCTCCCAAAAGTTAGTAACACACACACATGCTCTGTAATGCAATTACAACTAACAGCGTTACTATTTAGAGTCTTAAATGCTGCTCTTTGTTTCTCTGAAAGTCGACGGCTGCAAATTTGGTAAATGTTGTTGTCCTTACAAAACCTTTTCTCTCCAGCCTCGGTGATATTTGAGGTAAGGTATAAGCAAGGCCTGTTTTCATAGCTATATGTAAAGCTGATACTTTGGAAATTAGGGCTGTCAATGTGTCAGTGTGCTGACTTGACTTTGAGTTGCCCCAAACTGCATGTGATTATCATAAAGTGGGCATGACTGTAAAGGGGAGACTCGTGGGTACCCATAGAACCCATTTTCATTCACATATCTTGAGGTCAGAGGTCAAGGGATCTCTTTGAAAATTGCCATGCCAGTTTTTCCTCGCCAAAATTTAGCGTGACTTTGGAGCGTTATTTCGCCTCCTTGTCCCAACGCTAGTATGGTTGGATTCTTTAGGTTTTCTAGTTTCATATAATGCCAGTATCTTCACTGTAGCTTTAAAACTGAGCCCGCTACAACCAAAAAACCACAAGTTGCGTTAATGCGTTAAAGAAATTAGTGGCATTAAAATAAATTTGCGTTAACATGTCCTATTGGAAACACAAGTTTTTCTCTGGACAGCAACGGTTTCCCGTTTTTTTGACATTCACTCTTCTCTCCCTCCCCTTTTTCTTTTACTGTCCAATGTGTTTTTTTCTTCCAATTAGTTTCTTTCTGTTTCCTCTCCCCACTTTCTGTACAGTGTTTCAGTCCGAACGCGGCGCTGCACACCAAAGATGGCTTCCACCCCCAGGTGAAGGCTGCCTGCCAGGTACAGAAGACCGACACAGTGAGGTGAGATCACGGGAGGGTTAATAAGACAACACACCCGGCTGCCCGGCCTGCTACTAACTACACACACTGTGACATGTGTTTGAACTTAATGAGTTAGTTCAGGCAGGGCCCTTTAAGTCATGCTATGTCTGCTGTGTCAGCTGACAGCCGTCGACCTCGCCCATCACATCTGACTGCACTGATCTGGTGGTCTATTCAAAGGACGAGGCTGGTGATATTTTTAACAAATTACATTAAAACAACTCAGTACTTTCCAGCTTCCCTATTCTGTCTGTAGTACTGGTATACATATAGCTTCATATTTAAAAAGAAAAAGGCTCAGTAAATGCCTAAATCAGCAAGGCACTGCAGTTTTTAGCAAACATTAATCGAACAGGAGTCATTTGTGCATTTGTCGGGGACTATTTTCAGCTGTGGAGTCATACACATTTGGTGTAAAAACAGCTATTATCTCTCTTTTTCTCTGATAATAAGATTTATGTAGAAAACCTTGTGCCTCACACACAATAGAAATAGTTTTAATTTTTAATATATTCAGTAGGGCTGTCAAAGTTAAGGCAATAATAACGTGTTTTAACGCCACTAATTTCTTTAAGGCAACTTGCGATTTTTAGGTTGTAGCGGTCTCAGTTTTAAGCTAGAGTGAAGATACTGGCATCATATGAAACTAGAAAACCTAAAGAATCAATTGGTACCAATCATGTCATACTAGCTTGTGGCGAGGAGGCTAAATAAGCTAAATTATGGTGAGAAAAAAAAAGTCACGGCCATTTTCAAAGGGGCCATGTTATGATTTGAGCATATTTTTTTTATGCTAAATGCAGTACATGTGAGGGTTTCTGGACAATATTTGTCATTGTTTTGTGTTCTTAATTGATTTCCAATAATAAATACATACATACATTTGCATAAAGCAGCATATTTGCCCACTCCCATGTTGGTAAGAATATTAAATACTTGACAAATCTCCCTTTAAGGTACATTTTGAACAGATAAAAAGTGTGCAATTAATTTGCGATTAATCCAGATTAACTATGGACAATCATACGATTATCTATGTCTATAAGTTCAGAAAGCAAACTGTCAGTACATTTAATGAATTAAAAAGATGAAGCAGAATTCGACTCAAGTCTGCGCTGTGCTCTTTTAGGTTGTAAATGTATGTTGAAGCACAGCAAAAGCAGATAATCATCCTTTTAAACCACTTAAGAGTGCCTCAATAGTATAAATGTCCCTTTCATTTGTGAGATCAGGCTGCTTGAATCATATCTAAATTAATGAAGATATTAAAATGATTCATCTTTAATGTAGGAGCAGACTGAGGACCATTAAGGGCTTCATGCATCATGTAGTCTGTGAAGGATAACATTTAAAGTTACTTAGTTTAGAATATAACAGTTTAAGGGGGCTGTGAGGCATAGCTACTATTAAAGGGGTTAACTGATGTTATTGATCATATTGCTGCGTGTTCCATGCTATTGTTGGAGTCATGAATTACTGTGTTGGCTTTCTGTTGCCAGCTTTAATATCGCCAAGGTCATCGTAGTGGGAGACGTTGCAGTTGGGAAAACGTGTCTGATCAGCAGGTAAGAAGAAGTCATGAATAAATAGATCAATTAAAGGATTATGTGGCTGTTTTTTTTATTTTTTTGTTAATATTTATTTTACTTGTTTAAGTGTTTCCTCTGCAGTTGTATGTAGCTGCAGGGCTTTGGGGTTCATTCAAATGTTGGGTCATGTCTAGAAGCTAACCCGCACATTGCAAAATCTGATCTGAAATCTGGAAAAAACTCTCACAAGACTTGCTGTCTGACAACCTATCCTAACCTTAACTATTTGAGGTCAATGACCTAAACTTGACCATCTCGCGAGAGTTTCCCAACTTGTGGGTTACCTTCTAGACACGACCCAAGTGTTGTTCCACTAAAACATGGTTGAACCTAATTGTGTTTCAACTTGAGGTTGATAAAAATCAATACACAAATCAATAACATTTCTAAGTTTTAGATGACTAAAATTCACATTACATGTGAATTTCACATTACATGTGAATGCTTATTTAGCCTTTTAGCTTTATTTGTCTTATTTCAGAGACAAAATGATCCATCAACAAATGTGAATTTAAAAGATAGTAATGATTGTTAGTTGCAGCTCTAAAATAAATCCCCTCTCTCTCTCTCTGTCCCTTGTTCCTTTAAGGTTTCGTAAGGGTGCGTTTGATAAGAACTACAAACCAACCATAGGGGTGGATTTTGAGATGGAGCGCTTCGAGGTGCTCGGCGTTCCCTTCAGTTTACAGCTGTAAGTATGTCGCTATGAAACACTCAGTTCATAGACAGAGCCCTAAATGGGTCAACGAGCTGCTGCCCGACCTTCATTTGATGAAGTTGAAATTCTTGAATGTCTGAGCATGAGGTCACATGATTAGACACTTCTGAGGTTACACAACATCCTCTAAATTTGACTTAAATTGACTTAAATTTTAAATTAAATATTGTGGTGCTGCAGAGAGGTCATGGCCTGCACATCATTTTCTAAAACATCTTTGATTAGTACAGATCCCCGCAAAAATCACACCATATTCATATCAATATGTCTTTCAATGGAAATGAGAATTAGACAATCGCAATATCAGTCAAATTAACCGCAATTAGATATTTTTTCAAAATCGGACAGCCCTAAACATCAGCATGTTCACATTGTCATTGTTAGCATGTTGTCGTTAGCATTTAGCTCAAAGCAGTGTAAGTACAGCCTCACTGTCGTTAGCGTAGCTTCTGACTTTGGTCTTGTTTGAATAAAGCTGGTCATTATTGAATAAGGACTACTTTAGCTCTATTCTCAACTAAACAATTTGGACTAACGCTGCATGTTCTAGTTTTAAACAACCATCATTTCCACCACATATCCAAACGAGAACAATCAAAGCTGCATCTGATCTGTTTCAGGTGGGACACGGCAGGTCAGGAGCGCTTCAAGTGCATCGCTTCAACATATTACAGAGGAGCACAAGGTGAATGATGCTCAGTCTTTACAGTATACTATTACAATTCCCACCTTTGACTAAAGTAAATGAACAGTGTTGTAACACACACACATACAAACACTTTCTCATCATGCTCTTTGTTTTACTTCTCTTCGTACTGTTTGTCTCTTTACGTTCCTCCAGCCATTCTGGTGGTGTTTGACTTAAGCTGTGGGGGCTCTTTAGCACATGCCAGGTAAGGAATACCCCATTCTAATCTAATTATTGTATCATTAAAATACCATTTGAGGTCGAATAATTGTCTTTTTGTGTGTAGGCAGTGGCTGGAGGACGCCATGAAGGAAAATGACCCATCCAGTGTTTTACTGTTCCTTGTCGGTACCAAGAAAGACCTCAGTGTGGGTGAAATGAATCTAAAATTAGTCAGTTATTTGATTAGTTGATAGAAAATAAACCGGCAACAATTTTGATAATTCATTAAAATGTGAAGTTTTGTTAATGTTAAGTTTTATTGTAGTTTAGTGCTGTATTTTTGGCAGGGGTGATTTTAACAGTAGTTAAAAAAAAAACATTTACTTTTTTAAATTATTTTTCAGAAGAAATGTCAGAATTTTTTCTTGCTAATATCTTCAGGGCTGCAATTAACAATTATTTTATTATCTTTTATTAAAGGACCAGACTACATGCTGGCTCTGCTCCACATGACCTACACTACTCTTATAACAACTGGCTTCAGTTGGTTGCAATCTGCATCCTCACCGCTAGATACCTCCAGATCCTACACACTGCTCCTTTAGATCATTTTTGATTAATCGTTTAGTCCATATAACTTCAGAAAACAGTAAACATTTCCATGACAATTTCCTAGAGCCCAAAGTGGCGTCGTCAAATGTCTTGTTTGACAGTCCAAAGTCCAAAACTATTCAGTTTAATATCATGTAAGAAAAAGTAAAGTTCTCCCATTTGAGAACCTGGAAGCATCAGATGTTTGGCACTTCTGCTTCAACTAGTCAATAGTTATTGCAAATAATTATCTGTCGATCGACTAACCGGTTTATCGACTCATGGTTGCAGCTCTGAATATCTTACTTTTAGTTTATGATCAGCCTAATTCTATAATGACCAATGGCCTAAAGCTTGTTCTTTCCTTCAACACTTTCCTCCATTGCCTTCTCTCTCTGTATTTCGCTCCTCAGTCTCCCGATCAGTTGACTCAGATTGAGCAGGAAGCCATCAGACTCTCTGAGGAAATCAAAGCAGAGTACTGGGCCGTGTCTGCCAAGTCAGGTGGGAGTCAAACACATAATAACATCAACAAATCCCCATCAGTCATCATCCCTACAAGCTGTTCTGTTGTATCCTCTTTTTGTCTCACTAAACTCTTTCCTCTGTCTCTTTATTGTTCCAGGAGATGGTGTCAGGGATTTCTTCTTCCGGTTGGCCTCTCTGACTTTTGAGGCCAACGTTTTGTCCGAGCTCGAGAGAAGTGGCTCGAGGAACGTTGGCGACATTATCAGTGAGTTAGTTTGCTCTATAAAGTCTCATTATTAAGAATTTCAGCATCATACGTTCAACTATTTCTTTGATTCATTTACCAATTAATTACTTCCCCAATTGAAAAACATTTTTTTCCTCATGACACATGTGAACCCAAGCATTGCTTGATAATCGATTAATCAGTTTGAAGAGTCAAAATTCTCTGATTCCAGCTTGTTAAATGTGAATATTTTCTGGATTCTTTACTCCTCTATATCAGTAACCTGAATATCTTTCAGTTGTGGACAAAACAAGACATTTGAGGACTTCATCTTGGGCTTTGGGGAACACTGATCGACATTTTTCACCGTTTTCTGACATTTTATAGACCAAACAACTAATCAATTAATCGAGAAAATAATCAACAATGAAAATAATCGTTAGTTCCAGCCCTATTACAGCTTTTGCATATCTAAGGTTTGGATGAGAAAATGTAGCGGACAAGATTGATCTTAATTTTTTTCTTCTTATTGTCAACAAATGATAAACAAAAAATGCCTTACCCCATCTTCCACACCTCAATAATGTCTGTGGCGCTCCATTTGTTCCTGTTGAAGATGTAAACCTATTAAAACAAGTCACAAATATACACATTAGTTTAATTTTTAAGTAATGCTACAAGAAGTAGCCTACTCAGATCTTTTACTTAAGTAAAAATAGTAATACCACAGTGTAGAAATACGCTGCTACAAGTAAAAGTCATGCATTCAAAACTTTACTTAAGTAAAAGTACAAACGTATTAGCATCAAAATATAGCCTACTTAAAGTACCAAAAGTAAAAGTACTAATGCAGAATTGCTCATTCCAGAATAATATGTATTATATTATTGGATTTTATTATTGATGCATATTGATGTGTTCATCACTTTAATGTTGCAGCTGGTAAAGGTGGAGCTGATTTTATTTGTTATATACTGGGTTAGATTAATCTATAATAATATATCATCATTAATTTGTTGATTATTATTATTTTTTGTATGAATAATCTAAATCAAATCAAATGCAAAGTAACTAAAGTTATCAGATAAATGTAGCCTAGTGGAGAAAAAAAGTACAATATTTCCCTCTGAAATGTAGTGGAGTAGTATAAAGTGGCATAAAATGAAAATACCCAAGTAAAGTACCTCAAAATTGTACTTAAGTACAGTACTCGAGTAAATGTACTTTGTGATATTCCATCACTGCTCAAACAGAAGTAAATATTACATCTAGTACTAGTGCCAAGTGGAAACTAAAGTTGTGTTTACATACGGTGTTTCTTACCTTGAGGACTAACAAACATGTCGAACGCATTCCTTCGTCATTAAACATTTTAAAAAGCTGTTTTAAAAATGTTTTAATCCTTTATTGTTAGCAGCCATGTTCGCTTCTTAGCTAGCTGTCTTCTTCTTCTTCTTCCCGCCTTTGTGTGTTTTACCGCCACCAACTGGCCAGCGCTGGAATGGCGTGAAACCAGCGACGGGAATGCGTATCGCGTCACATGCTTGACGTAAGCACGTAAAATACACGAGATTATGAAGTTGTGAGCGGTTTAACCATAAAGTGATTTTTACTTATGAAATCGTTTTCTTTGAAGGATTTTTTTAGCAGTGGTGGAAGAAGTACTCAGATCTTTTACTTAAGTAAAAGTAGCAATACTACAATTATTTCACACATATACACACATACGGGCATTTAGTGTCTTTTCCATTGTTGGTGGAGGTGCAAAGAACTGGTTGCTATGGCGGCGGAGGTGCAAATATGCACTGTAGATATTAAATAGTTGTTTTATATCGATATATAAAATAAATAATAATAATAATTATATAATAATAATAATATTTCCCTTTGAGATGTGGTGGATTAGAAGTATAAAGTAGAATAAAATACTCAAATAAAGTACAAGTACCTCAAAATTGTACTAAGGTACAGTACTTGAGTAAATGCACTTAGTTACATTCCACCACTGATTTTTAGACATACTGGATGAAAGTAGCTTCTACGTCTTAAGAAAAAGAAACATTTGAAAAAAAACAAAAAAACAGACATTTTCTTTCTTTCTTATCCTTTTAATCATTTGGCGACCTCCATCTTGGGAACCAGAACCACTAAATAATCTACATTGCCCATGTTCATGGTAATGAAGGAACAACAGTGTGGCTCATTTCATGTTTTTAATAGCTTTCAGACAATGTCGTTGTTAGGATCATTTCATTGTTGTTTGTGATCTTTTCACGGGATTTGCTGAGGTAGAGAAACATATAATTTATCATTCAAACCTGTCCTACTGTAGCTCACATTGTTCATCTGAATGCGAAAAAAAGTAAAAGGCGTTTTCTTTGCTTCACACAGGGCTCACAGACAGCACAGAGGCCGATCACAAACCCAAAAAGAGGAAAGCCACCTGCTGCTGAGGAGAGAACGGCCGCCTGCATGCACTGTTCCTCTGACTACACAGCAACACTAAATGGCACAATGAAGGGGGAATTAAACTGAAACATGGACTCAGCATGCTCAGTGTGGATCTCATGAATAGACCCGATGTCAACTAAATCATGTTGTATTTGTGTTGTTCTGCAAATGATCTGAGAGGAGGTTGTACATAATGAATTCTAAGTTGAGGCTGTAAACAACAAGAAGTCCTCTCAGGAATGTTTGTACTGCTGGACGGGGTTACAATAAATAAAGCTTTGTGAGATGCTTAACATTTATTTAAAAAAAAAAAAAAAAAGAAGATTATTCTCCAGTAGATCTTTTATTAAACTACACCTGCTTTCATAAACACATGCCTGAAGCAACATTTTTCTCACACACTGGGGAAAATATCAGCACCAGACTTGTGTGCATTTTTTTTTTGGCTTCCTCACTGGTCCTCCTGTCATGTGTTTGTGCTGCTAATGTGATGCATACGCCGGCTCCCATGACCGCAGTCATACCCACAACGCATCTCTCTCCTCTGACATCAGGGATCTCATGAAAATGGAGGGATTGTTTGCTGGGACGGAAACAAACAGGAAGTTAAATCTGAGGCTAATTGATTCCCTCACTCAGTTAAGTCAGACAGGAGGAAGAAATCTTCATTAGTCTGCGCATGTTCTCTCGTCTCCTATTTAACACAGATTTTATTACAGCTAATTGATTATGACTTGTAAATAAATTGGTTTTGATCACTGTGTTGTCTCTCTCTTGAAATAGAAGACGGCGTAAACAAACCGTGGGGGAAATTCTTCACATTCTGTTCCCAGCTAATCATATTTCTACCGTGAAGAAACACACACACTTATATGCACATCACATGTCCAGACTGCCATGAACAAGACTCTGGGTTTAATATGAACACTTTTTATTAAAGGGATCACAGGTAGAAAAGGTCATCAGCAGTGCCAGAGACATCATTTCTCCTCTATCACCAACTACCGCCGAGAACCAATCACAGCCTTCGCTGAGAAAGATGCAACTTCTTAATCTGGCAAGAGACGTAAAACCAAGTACTCAAAAACCATAATTATTTAAAACCATATTATGGGGACCATGATACTTTGCACACCGCACAATGAAGCACACCATTGAATACCAGCGCTGCTTATTTGTACTGTGGCACAGAGGCTCAGCAACAACAACAAAATAACTGAATGCATAAGTCAAGAGGGATGCAGAGTGGCTTAAAACGGCCGCACGACGATCACAAAAGAGATTCAATGTGTTTTTAACAACAATATATTCATTCTACTGAAATAGCTGCGTGCAGTTATTTTATCGAGTTAGGGATATAAACGCAGTGTGATAGTAGCTTCTGCTGATAGTGTTGGAGAAATCTGAACACCTCCAGTGAACCATCTTAATTTTACTGTTGATACTGTCTGAACTGCAGCAGCGGTGCATCAGGAGATCACATCCTGCAAGGTGGCAAACATCATACCCCAGTGTCAAAAGTGAAATAGTCACTGAACATTAAAGACACAAGAGATTTCAATTTGAGTTTAAAAATAACCCTCCAACACCGACGTGACGAGGTACTTCCACTTCTCGATGCTTAAATCGACGGCTTAAAAATGTCAAGCAGCCTTGCATAAACGCAGATGAAGTCATCGCAAGCATCCACTGTTACCTCTAACGTGGCGTATCGTTAGTCCACACAGTATTCTCAGATAGTCAACAATACAATAGAGGCTATCTACAGGAGCCAAAATACATAGTCAGCTGATCATAATACAGCGCGTTTGAGAGAAACTCAAGCGGACGTGAAGGTTTCTCCTTGAATTAATTTTGATAAATCAGCCTCAACCGTCACGCTCGGCGTGTGTGTGCGTGCGTGTGTGTGTGTGCGTGTGTGAACGGTCGCAGGTTTGTTTTGAAAGATGTGAAGAGCGGAGGCTTTAGGTTCAAACAGAAAAAAAACAGACTTTATTCATTCTGACGCATTCCATACAAAAATTAACTTTCCTGATTGGCTTGGCAAAGCGCTCGTTTGGCAACCGTTCGCAAAAATCCACCGACCGTACAGGAGGGAAAGTGGATTCTGGGAACTGTGACTGTGCCCCTCTGTCGAAAACCATTCATGGATCAAACTAAAACCAATCGCAAAAATAAAGAAAGTAGGACAGCTTGTCTGACATTGTCTGTGTAGGTCCATATCCTATAGGTAACTGCTGTCTGATATTTCAAGTTTCTTTTTTTTGCCATTGCACTGACTTTCTGCGTGACATATACAGTGTTAATCTGACTGTACAGAATACTAAGCAGCCAGAGGAGCTGGCTGGAGGTCAGGAGGTGACACATCTGGGATGAGATGGATGTACAGGAAGACAAGAGGGAGGAAGGGAGGAAGGAGGTGAGATGAACCATGATAGACTGATAAACTGCATCTACAAAATCAGAAAGTGAGAATGAATGGACAGTCAGCTGGGTGGACTGGGCTCCAACGCCAGCTGGATGAAAGGGCTGATGGGTCGTGGGAGAGACAAAAGGTGGAGGGTTATCCAGATGATGTAGCAGTACAGAGGATGTAGTTGGGTAGGGGTTGGGGTGGGGGGTGTGGCAACGCCCCCCTCTGTGTCCTATCGGTCCATTTCGTCCAGCAGGGGCGTGGCGTCTCCGGCGATGGACATGGGCGTGCTCTCGATCATCGGGCTGGGCGACGGCCGTGGGGTCATCCTCTGGGTTTTCTTCCGCCCCTCCGCTTCTTTCTCCTTCAGCCACTGCTCCGCCATCTTGCCCCAGTCCACTGCAGAGGCGTTGCTGCCGCTGGCCCTGCACAGAGGGAGGACAGAGGGGGAGGTGTTTTAGGCAAAGACAGTGACAGACTGAATGGCGGGCTGCTGCTGCTGAGCCTTAAAATGATGCAGATTGTGGGTTTAGCACCATCTAATGGCATAAAAACAACTCATCGATTTAATTCAACAACACTGCAAAATAGACATCACGCATTCTGACTCGGGGGTGAAGGGAAAATCTGACAATGCAGACGACGGCAACATTTTTGTTAAACTTGTCAAACTTCATAAAGCTGGGGTAACTGCTAAGATCATTGTGCATGAATAATCAGTTTGACGATAGAAGACTAGAATAACCTCCTCGCGATTGTATGCCTCCACCAAATAGTCAAGTCGCAGTTTATATCCATGTCTGTCCACAAAAAATGAAAAAAATGGTATCGGAACATCTCTATAATTACCATATGAATTGTTGAGTTGGCCATATATATGTTTTATGAGGTCAAAGCGACATTTTACCACCAAATTCGAATCAGTTCCTACTTGAGTCCGAGTGGATGTCTGTGCCAGATGTAATGAAATTCCCTCCAGGCGTTCCTGAGATATCGCGTTCATAAGAATGGGACGAACGTAAGGTCACAGTGACCTTTGACCTCCAAAATCTAATCAGTTCATCCTTGAGTCCAGGTGGACGTTTGTGCCAAATTTGAAGAAATTCCTCCAGGCGTCCCTGAGATATGCTCACGAGAATGGGACGGACGGACGGATGGACGGACGAACATACGGACAGACAACCCGAAAACATGACAGCATAATAAAGCTAAAGTAAACGTAACAGCAGTTGATCACACAAACTTAACCACAAATTAAACCAGCTTTTTCAGGAAACGCATGTTTGGAGTACATCAGGTCGCCCACGCTTATTCGCCCTGTACTTACTTTGGCGTCGGCGGCTGCTGCTGCTGTGGCGTCCGTCCTCTGGATGAGGTGGAGGATGACGGCGTGCTGGAAGCGTGGCCGTGGTGACTGCTGTGATGGCCGTGGTGTGACACGTGGCCTCCGAGCGGGGGGCCGTGTGTGTGAGAGTGCGAGGACTGCGGGGTGGTGCTGGTGTACTGCGGCGTGCCCAGGGCCTGCTGGCTCGGCGTGGTGTAGGAGTAGCTGGGCGTCATCATGGGCGTCGCCATGGGCTGCTGAGGTGTGGCAAATACCTGCAGAGGAGGAAGTACTGGTGATGAGCAGTTACCTGAGAAAAGTCAATATATATTCTAGGGGTCTTATGAATTGGTCCAACTGAAATCAAACAAAATTGAGGGATTTATAAAGTACTTAAAAAAAAAAAGAAAGGAATTACATTTAGTAAAACATGCAAATTTAATTTTAGTCAGACTCGAGTCGAAAAACAGAAAATATTAGGCTCATGAATGGCGCAGGACAGGTCACCAGATCAGCTGGTTTGGTGTTTTCTGAACTGCATCTTCACAAACCATTATCACGAGACCGGATGTATCTGTATTTTGTATCATTTATAAGACCTTATAAAGTGAATGTTAGGTCAGTCATCTCCCAAAACAACCCTTTTTTCCTTCCACAGTAGATGAACATTAAACGCTGCACTCACATGATAAGCAGAGGAGCTCCCTCCTCCTCCTCCCGTGCTGCCACCGTAGCCGTACTGGCTGGAGCCCCACTGTGCGGGGGTGGTGTTGGGGTTCTGGCCCTGGCCTGTGACTGCGGCGATGGCACTGAACATCTGAGAGGTCATGTTGCGTGGGAGGGCGTTGACAGCTCGCGTCAAGTCTAGGGAGGAAGGAATACATTAGGAAATGGTGCTACAACTCCGCTCATGCTGAAAATGTAGATGTGTGTGTGTGTGTGTGTGTGTGTGTGTGTGTGTGTGTGTGTGTGTGTGTGTGTGTGGAACGGAGCGGGACTCACCAGCGATGTTGATATTGGCTGGGGTGGCGTTCAGCGACGCAGGTGTCCTTGTTCGGCTGCTGTTGCTGGGAGTGATGCCTTTGACAGAGGAGAAAAGGTTAGATAATAACCCACAATATCCTTCAGCTGTCGTAATATACACAATAAACATGAGGTATGGTGCTTCCATACCTGGCACAGGCTCTTGGTAATGGTCCTTAAACCAACGGAATAGACCGTTCACTGTAGGGAATATCTGTGAACGGTAGCGGAAGCCATCCGGGGTGATGGTCACATACTCAACCCTAGACACAGAAAAGACGGCATTCAGTTGCACTCGTATGTAAACCTTGTTGTCAATCAAACACGTAAACGTCTAATAAATAATGTCTTGGCAGTGAAGCAGCTGTGTGGGAGAGCGGAGACGAATTGCGTGGCGTTGAGAATTTGGCACAAGTATGACTGAGCCTCTGCAGCAGCTATGGACCGTAGCATGTCACCATATGTCACTGTGATTCATGATATTTAGAGCACTGAATGGCATCGTCTGCTGTTTCTGTGGTCCCCGTGGAGACCCGCGGGATCCGACTTTACTGTGCCCACGTCATGTTAGCTTGTCGGGAAGGAGGAGGCTAAATAACGCTCCAAAGTTAGACTAAATTTTGGCGAGGAAAAACTGGCACGGCCAAAGGTTTTGATTCCAAATCACAGCATGGCTTTTTCTATGGTGTTTCTCAAGGTTTTGGTGTCTTAATGTTGTATTTTGGAGGGATTTTTGATAATTTTTTATCAAAGCTCGAGCACCAAAATGTTCAAAGCCCTTATACACTCTCACACTCTATTTTAATTAATCAATTAATTCATGTTTATTTCTGATTTATGACTAGAGCAACTTGACACACATTGCTGAGCTGCTTCTCAAATTAATCTTCAGGTTCCCAGCTTTCAGATGATGTTCACCACTTCTATGTGTACTGTTGACTTTTTATCTACCCCTAAAGACCCCCTGTACCCTCCTGCAAAAACGGGGCTATGTGGGTCTCTTAGGGTTAAAGTGAGCTTGAGCTGCTTTGAGGAAAAGCAACAATTACGTTTTAAATCAGCTTCCACTGAAATCATCATTGCAGTGAAAAATCTGAAAACAGAAGAGACAAAAAACATTTCTGCTCACCGCGGTTTTCCTCGAGGCTGGTAGCCCAGTATGAATTTTCCTGGCAGATCTTTACATGCCGACAGAAAGTAAGGAATAAATGTCGGCTTCTCCCTCTTTGTCTTGAGCAATAACTCCTCCATTTTCTATTAGAGAGAGAACGAGACATAAGGAGACATTAGAGGTGCAACTTCGTGGCAAAAACAGGTAGTAGAATGAGATGAGATGTTGAGTAATTTATCCCACAGTAAGAATGATATTACTGTAAATCAGTATGTACCTCCTTGTTCCCCCAGAGGCCATCCTGGAAGTACTTATGCCCCAGTAGATCCCGGGCGAATGACGCCATTGGCTGAATGTACCGAGCAGTGATTTCATCCAGATCTTCAAACTCCTGCAGAGAGAATTCGAGAGACTATTGAAGAACATGCAGCCGCCACAACAACACCTGATGTTTCACAATACATGTTCTGCAGGTTTGAATATGAAACACCAGATCGTGACAGCTTACTTCACTGTTGATCCAGAGAGTGTGCCCTAAGCTGAATGCATTCTCTTTGCCTTCTTCTCTCACATCCACATGCTGGTAGATGCCATCAGCCACCTACAAAACATCACAACAGAGTCAGACTGGAATATGTTGCGCTACTGCTACGTGTTGTACCTCTCTATCGGTGTCTTACCTTCCAGGTTACCGTGAGGTGGTTTTCTCCTTTGCTGCTGGGTCTGATGATCAAGTCTCCCTGGTCCAGGGTCTCCATCATTTTCTCTGCCTGGTTAAAACTGATATTGTGGAAGTTGGGGTGGGCGATCACACGCTTTATATATGCTGGAGAGAAAGAGGGAGAGCAAAGAACAGACAAACAGTATAAGGAGTGATTTGGAAGTAAATGTTGTTGAGGAAACAAATTCCCAAAAGTAGCGCAGTGTACCGATTTATTTGCTATTTTGATTCAAACTACTTTTATTAATTCTGTTATTATACTAACGTGTTCGCTGTTGTTTCTTTTTGAGCTCCTCCTCCTGTTTCTGGTCTTCGGACTCGTTGTCAAAGTCGTAGTAGGTGTCCTTGGGGAGCTTCCACTCATTGGCCTTGTCCATCAAATCCGAGGTGCGGCATGTGAGGTCGACGCTGAATTTCTCGATGTCGATTTTCATGATGCGGCAGTGAACTGTCATGCCCACCTGAAGGCAGAGGAGCAATCAAGTGTTATACAGCTGCCACAATAGAAAGAAAGAACACAGGAAAGACAGAAATAGACACAAATCTGTCAGGATTAGGTAGTGTAACTGGCACCAATTGAAAACTCACACATTCAAATGTTGACAGGTGACATTAACAAAAGAAAAAGAAATTTGAAAAACATCAGCAAAGCACAACAAATGATGACAACAACAAACAGCGCCTCACCTTGACCCTCTCCTCGGGGTGCTTGACCACTTTGTCGCTGAGAAACTTGGTGGGAATGAATCCTTGGACGCCGTTATCTAATCTGGACCGCACCCCGATGGCCTGACCTGGACACGAGCCGCTGTCAAAGTGATTCCACACCTAAAGCAGGGACAAAAAACAAAACAAAACAAAACAAGATGCTGTTCAGATGTCAGACTCTCAGCTGTTTATCTACCACTAAGTTGTCAAAAGGAGAAAACTGTGGTACCTCGCTGAGTTCAGGGAAGTTGTCCTGCTGGCAGAAGGGACACTGCCACAGCCCCGTAGTATCGTTACGGATGGCCTGGTCGTAGCTCTCTCCCTGAGGCCGCCGGTGAGCAATACCAGTTACTATACTGGTGATCAGCTTACCTGGAAGAAAAGGAGGAAACAACATCAACCACACCAGCCGACAGAGCTGCAATCCTACCGTACTTCTGCCATCACTCCTTTTAAACAAGTCACGTGCTACGACTACCGCACCAACTTCTTAGTGCTAATGGTTAAGAATAAACTACATATTATTGATCTTTGGTGAAGTTTAATCCAACAGATAAATATGTGTACTTCAGTGCGGTGTGCATTACCAATATAAAAGGTCTCTGGAGTCTCCTTGGTGAGCAGGTTGAAGACCTCCTCAGTGTTGGGGACTCTGTAGGCAACTCTCAGGTCTTTGTACCTGCAGCTCAGCTCTGCACGGATATCATACAGAGTGATCCCCTTGTTGCCGTAACCCTGCATGGACAAAACAACGAAGAAAACAAGAATGAAGATAAATATTTTTTAAAAGGTGAGTGGATGTGAAACGAAGAACAGCTGATTTGTGACGTTAAAAACAAAAAATCTTAAATTAGGACGCAGTTGACTGCAGGAAGATCACCTGAAAGTTTCCTACTTGTTGTTGGCTGTATTGTATGACATTTACAGTAAATAATACAATATAAAACATATGTTTCTGTTTAAAAAGTACACAAGTAGGAAGAGTAGTAGTATCTTCCATCTTTTAAGTGTTTACGTCTCCAGTCTGATCTGGAGCGCACAGCTGATATGTAACGTTTGCTGTTAGGACACATTGTCGCTCTCTCTGTGGCCGACTTCTCTGCCATCATTACGGTTGTTGTTGAGTTATTCCTGATTCAGCTTGACCTAACGTTACATTTCATTTTCAGTTAATGAAAGGGACGTTGTGTGACTCCCGTCATGCGGTGCATTCAGTGCGTGCGAGGCAGACTGTGCTGCTAATTTTCATATTCAAATGTCTGTTTGTTTTTTTACAACAAATATTCTAAAATTGAATATATATATTCAAATTTAGAATATTCGTTGACAGCCTTACTCTGCACAGTAGTATATTTTTTTTCCAAGCTCCTCAGAAAGCCACAACGCACACACTGACCTGTCTCTCAAGCTCTTCAGCGAAGGCATCCAGGTCCAGATCTTTGAGACGTTCTGGATTTTCCAAGATCTCCTCCAGAGCTCCGGCTGGGTTGGCATCTTCTGCCGACTCATCATACTCGAGGGCGTCCACAGCCATCTTGCGAGCCCACTCGTACGTCTCGGGGTGAACACGAGATCCATCCAGAACCTCGATGTAGGAGTCGGTACTGTGTGGAAGGTTTGAGAGAAGAAAGACTGATTTAGAATAAGCTCACAACAGGCTGGATGGTAGAACACAGCCTTGTCTGACAACGGTAGAATTAGCACCACGGGAAACATCTCGATGGTCCGAGGGTGTAACAGACCGCTATAGAAGGTACCAACCTGTCGCCAAGCGATGCGGTGTCTATCTTGATGAAACCGGCACAGTTGATAAAAACTTTGGGTCCCATGTGACACATGGTGACCAGCTGGGTTCTGTTTTCCAGACGAGTGTTGTTCTGCTTCAGAATCTGCACAAACACAAGGAACGTGATGATTATCGGGTCAGCAGAAAAGGCGCTATACGTTCATATATATGACACAGCAGCACAAAAACATACCTTGAGCAGGTGGGAGCCCTTTCTTGGTCCCAGACCACAGACGTACTGGACCAGGCTCTGGGTGTGAGGATGGGCTATGGACCGGTTCACATCCACTCCGACCTCATTGACACGGTTGATGAATTCACAGTAAAGAGCACAGAGCAAATCTTCCTTCACCACATGTTCCTGAGAAAGACGGTGAGGGAAAAAAAGAAACGGTTTCACGTGATTGCAGCCGCAGAATCATGCTTCGTTTTATATCTACAGCATCTACTTTTAATTGCTGTTAACTGATGTTCAAGAGTTTGGAGAAGCAGAGCGTCACTTGGGCTGTCGTGGTGAAGGAATTTCGCCTACGGTGATAATGATTGCAACTTTTTTTTTTTTTTTGCAAATTACTTGTGGAGTTTTACCCAAAGTGGAACATTTTTCAACTCTCGACGACCAGAAAAAAACACCATATGTGCAGCTCGCATAAACCTTGGTAACAACCAACAACCCTGAAAGATCAGACCCCCAACATTTTCAAATTGTATCATTGCACTAAAATAATTCAATTAGTCAGTGATGTCACAGGAAATGCTGTAAATCTGGCCGTGATACTTTTTTAAAGAAACCATGCTTCAACGATATACAACAGTAACTGTACAGATGGAGATAAAAACAACATAAATCCACCATTCCTTCAATGTCTCACCTGCAGCGGGTGTAGTTTGAGGCAGAGAATATCATCATCAGAGCTGCAAACCTGAGCGTACTCCATCAAGGGATCCTGGATCTTCCTGGCTATCGACACAGCCTGTCGCAACAAGGGAGGGTAATCCCTAAAATCAACCTGCACAAAGGGAAAGCAGAGGGTCAGGAGAAAATGAGCAGCAATTGGGCCACATCTTAGATCCACCAGTTAGCGAACTTGCCTAACTAGCTGCCATAGTCGAAGAGTGAAACCACTGGTGTGTGTATGACGAAGATACAGTGAGGTGTTTAGTATTTACCTCAGACCTCTTGCTGTTCATGTACAGTGTGGCCAACTCATTGTCAACAAGTTCCACTCCAACAGCGGGCAGAGAGGACTCTTGCTCAAGCTCGCTGATCGTCCTCTTGATGTCCTCCATGATCATCTGAGCATCTCTGCACACACATGGCACGTTTTTAACATTTAAAACATCAACTCCATTATAACTTAATGCTGTTCAAAAAGTCTACATGTATCTGTCCAGCACATGCAGAAAGAAATCAAATATTTACCGGCTCTCCCCAGCGACAGCTACCACATGAGGTTTCTTGCCAGACAGAAACCTCTTGAGATTTTCAATGTCGTGGGCCTGCAGATAACACACACAAATGAGTGATCATCCCAAAGATGCATCCCTTTAACAAAAGCATCTGTTGACTGCACAGAAGCACATCGGTGTTCTCTGCTCGTACCTTCTTCTCTCTCTCGTCCTCCCTGAAGGCGTTCCTCCTCTTCATGAAGTAGGGCAGACGCAAGAAGTCGACCACCTCCCCTTCCCCGTTGATCAGAGCACAGAAAACTGGTGTATCTCTGCTGGAGCAAAGTTTGTAAGTAAGAAACTGTTTTGTCTTTCATGCAGCAAACATTGCTTGGTCTCATATAGTTGCATTTCAAACCTGCAGTATATCTCCCACATTTAAAAGTGAGCATTATATCGTTAATACCATAAATTGTAGCTACCGATATATCGGAGGAAAAAAATGAGAAATTACTGTGGGGCACATACCTGCTGGGCGCATAGGCTACACCCAGCACCCGGATGCCTTTGCCCTGACTCTCATCCATCAGATCATCGTCTTCCTCAACCTGCTGATCTGGTCGGTAAGGAGCCACCTTGAGCCAGTTATACAAACGACGGCAGCAGGACTACGAGGAGAAACGGAGAACAGCAAAGAGTTCATAATGAGTTCTACGGTTAAAGCACTAATAAAACATTCATTGTTTAACGATTTTGCTCTATAATTTTACAGACATGATGCGTGTGTTAGGAGTAGGGATTTCACGAGAACTGATACTTTGGTAACATGTCAACGCCGGAATTTTAAAAACCTGACTGTATTTGTTTTTCTACAGAACGTTATCATAATTTCTTCAAATATAATCGTGTAAAATGTATTTTTTGGCAAGAAAAATAAATAAATAATGCAAAAATACAGTTAAATAAATACAGTTGTTTGAAGGAGCAGATATACAAAATAGATAATAGAGAGGGAATTAGGAACTGTTTAACATCCTCAAAAAACAGTATGCAAACTGTAATTAAAGGAGTGGATGTTGAAATACATGAGTTTTATTGTGTTACTTTTGTTATGTGGTATCGAATTAATATCGAGAATCGTGGAATATCACTGCTATTGGTATTGACTACTAAATTTCTGGTATGGTTACATACCTAGTCAGGAGCTTGCTGGGTTGACTTTCTGTGCGCAACACTGATACAATAATGTGTTATTAAAATAAATGGAGACAGGTATCATGAGAAATTACCCTGACGATGCTCTCTTTGGCCTCGGTGATCAGTTTGCTCTTGAGCTCCTTGGCCATCTGAGGGTAGAGGAACTGAGTGAGAGCTCTCTCTATGGCTAGAGTTCGCTGCCTGTTCCACTCCTGCACCTGGTGACTGAACTCGTCCCTGTAGTAGAACTGTTTGATCTCATCAAAGTACGTCTGGTCCCCAGCATACCTGAGGACAAGCAGAGGGAGGACACGGACAGAAGCGGAGACAGAAAGGAGCGCTTTAATATTACCACAGTCATAATTCAAAAGCCCTGAGCTCTACTGACAACAATGTGGATAAAAAGATAAGCTGCAGCTTAAAAAGAAAAGAAACTCGGGGGACCTATCCTACTTATCAACCCTTCTTTTCTCCAACATCCAAGCAAGGTTTCTTATACAGACGCTAAAACTGGCACAACAGTTAGTCACATCACATCCTGTGCTTGGTAAATTGTCCTACTACCAAGGAATGTGCATGAACAACAGAACCGACAAGAATGATAAGAGCTCGGGATGTTTGTGTACTTGTGATTTCCTCCATTTGGTTGATTAAAACTGCCTTAATGTAAGTGGCCAGCCTCCTTGGGCTGCCTGTAATCATGAATCAACATATATACAGTGGAAACCGCTTATAGTGATCAAGTCTGTCTGGGTCAAATTGATCACTATAGGAAGATGATTATTATAACCAAATCTTTGCTGTTTTGCATCATTTCTCATGCAGATTACCATCTAATTGACATTTGTATTTTTATTACATGAATACAAAGTAATGAAACAGACCGCTCTGCTATTTACTGGCTCGCTGCCAATACTTCTCCCTTTTCCCTCACCAAGGGTGAGTAATTGCCGTTTTTGGCCGGCTCTGCAGCGCGAGCGTGCATGCAGAACGGCGCCCCTTTGCCAGGGCTCCTCGTTCTCTCACTCGGTAGCAGCACGGAGGGAGACGGGCGCCGGTCTGCACGTGTGCCGTAGAACCGGTTGAGGATCGGCAAAGTTTCACTTTGGGTGTGCACATTCTATTTTTTTCCTGTTATGATATAAATGTGCATGCAGCATGAGCCTCAGGTATCCAGGCGGAAAGCGGACGTCAGCGAGGCAAATATCAAGGGAGTAAAGTCAAAAACAAAACACAAATTCAATTAACCGTAGTCTAACGTAGTTATAAAATGTTTTTCCATATGTTGTCATGTATGAAAAGACCCAAAACGAACTCCGTAAGCGGACTACTTGATTAATATAAGCAAATTATTAAACAGCGTTTGTATAGGAATGATTCTGTCCCAATTGATCCATGTAAGCAGTTGATCACTGTAACTGTGATCACTATAAGCGGTTTCCACTGTATCTGAATTGAGAAGGTTCATCCTAGGCAGATCTGGCAAACCAATGTCATAGAACAGATCTTTTCTTCATTTGAGTTTTTGGCCGTCAGTATTGTCACTGTGCTGCTTACCCTTTGACCCCTATGAGGTCTATACAGATGTCAATGGAAAGCAGCCCCTCCTCCTCTGCCAGGCACATCTTCAAGAACTGATCCCCATTCAGCTCTTTTACAGGCTTGTTCTTAAGATACTTGAAGGAGTAGGCGAAATGAGCCTCGTCCACCTCCTACAGGAAGTAAGCAAATAACAATGCATGTCTAGATGAAACCTTTCCGTTTAGGATCAGATGTGTGATTTTTTTTGTTTTCCAAATGTCTGCGATTAAATGCGTCCATACCTTTTTGCCCTTCTTCGTAGGCTTGATGTTGATCTTGGCCCTCTCCTGAAAGGTCTGTCGGAGAACATGTCTGACCAGAGGTTCACGGGCGATCTGCATGGCCACCATGTACCTGGTTCCTTCCAGCACTGCCTCGGGATTGCTGAACTGACTGCAGACATAATCTTTGGCCAGCTCTACAGGCTCAGCCGGGAACTGCTCCGTCTCGTGACGCTGGTAACTGTCTCTCAGATTTTCTCCAAACTGCTCTGGAGTTAACCCAAACTTTTTAGCCAAGCCATCTGAGGTAAGGGAGACACAGAAAAAGAAGTTGAAGTGCTATCAAGCTAGGGAAAATGACAAAATATATATACATAGAAAATATAAAGGTAAAAAGAGAAACTAACCAAGTCCTACGCTCTGACAGATGCTGTACATATCTCTACGAGACGCCAGCTTGAGGTCGGGTCCTTTCTGTTCTTCTTCTTCTTCTACCTCCAACTCCTCTTCTTCACCTAAAGAGGCAGCCCATCAAAATCAGTCATGTAGCAAATTGTTAAAATAAGGCAAACACTCCTAACTAAAAATTTGTTGAAATTATCCATCATCATCTAATCAATTCAGACGCATCCATCTTACCATCCTCTGTCACTTCCTTGATCTTCTTGAGCCTCTTCTTACTGGACTTGGCAGTATTCTGCATCTTGGGGATGTCTCGGCCATAGTAGAGTAGAAAGTGGTTGTACACGTCGCCCAGCTCTTCCAGAGTCTGCACATCTTTGAGCCTATAGAAAATGATAAAAATAGGTTTGAATGGGACAGAAAAAGGAGCCGTTTATCATCGATCACCATGTGAACTTTACCACTTTCATTTCCTGCAATTATTCCTTGCTTAGTGCAGTCACAACCAGATACAGTACATATTATAAGATATGATGTTTTTTCACTCTCAGCCCTCGATGACGTACCTCTCTATGTCAGCAGTGTCAAGAGGACGGATGCCGTCAGCCAGAGGTTTGTCAGGGTCGGCTGAGATCTGCTCGTACTGGTAGGACTGCATCTTCCGAAACAGACGGGTCAGGTTCTGCTTCCGGGTCTTCAGCTGAGTCCACTGGTGGATGAAAATGTTTAAGTCGAGAAACCAGAAGTGGCATACGTACGGCACGTTGATGAAAGCAAATGATTGATAATGATATAAAACAACGTTTAATTAATCTTTGAAGTGATTATTATAGGACTGGCTGTGCATCCAGAAGATTCACCCTTTCATATTGACTCCCAACAATGGCTTTTACCTTTTCATCCCATTGCCACACCTTCCACAGATCATTGATGTTTAGTTCTGGCTCCACATATTCTTTCCTGTAGAAAGCTATGAATGGGACCTGGAAAAAAGAAAACGATAAAATCGGTTCAATGACACATTTTGCATCCTTTCTTAAAAGACGTTATTGTTTTCTAGAGAAAATGAACCAAAAACAAAGAAAACAGATGAAGGAAATTCCTCGTATGGGTAAGGTGAGCTCACTGTACCTCAAATTGTTGATTCCTCATGAAGTTGAGGGCCTCTTTGATCTTGGCAATTGTGCTGGGGCCTTTCCTGCTGAAGTTTGTGGTTGTCCCCCTGTCTAGATAATCTGTGCTCTCCTGTTTAGGGCACAGAAAAAAAACACAAAGTAGGTATCATGACTGAAAATCCAAGAAAGTTCTTTGCATTCTTTGTGCGTGCATTTTTCTTGAATGTGTATGGCAAAAGTCATACCTGCATGGAGATAGTAAGAGTGGAGAAGCCATGCCTGAAGATCCACTCTGCTTCCTCTTCCAGCTCGTCATCCTCAGCAGGTTTAACAGGGATGGATCGTAACTATGAGACGGAGAGCAGAGTCAGGAAAACAGGCACTCAAAAAGACAACATCAGGCAAACACAGAATAAATCAGATGTCAAGGCTTAAACCTGAGAAAGCAGTCATTACGAACCTACATGGTCTGTATAAGAATGTAACAATAGTGCATCAACACTGTCGGCATCAAAACGACTGACAAACACACCTGGAACCTCTCGGGCATGTCCGTAGAGCGGATCTCATTGTCCTGGTCAGTCATGTGACTACTTTCCAGCTCGCTGGGCTCGTAGATCTCGAAGATGCTCTTCCTCCCTTGCCTCCTCTTAGTCTGCTTCTTGGGTCGGTCCCAGCCCTCTTCATCCTGGTCCTCTTCCTCCTCCTCACCCTGGTCGTATGCGTCTGCGTCAAAGTCAGCAAAGTCAAAGTCTCCGCCGAAAATCTCTTGGGCCTCCTGGAGGGCTCTGTGGAAAGGATGGACAGCGAAGAGGAGAAGAAGCTGTTTCACTTCACTCATGTCTTAACGCAGCTTGCTATTTTGTGTTCAGCGTCTCGTTGTTACCAAATATATATAAATAAGCTTCTCGCCCTACTAATGATAAATCTTTTAAAGGATTGATTTGCTGTATAATCTACGACACTCACGCGTCTGTGTATCCTGAGAACTTCTTGCCCCTCTTTTTGGTGATGGGTTGGCCGTCATCATCCACAATAAAATCGTCTATATCTGTGAGACAAAGGCACAAATTTAAAAAAAACAAATCATTTTTATACCACATCATTTAGAAATAAACATGTGTGGGACTGAGTTTACATTACTGTTTTTTCTCTATTATTTCTCAGCTTTTTAGATACTCCAAGACAGATCTAAAAAAATCCCTTATTCCTGGCCTACCTGACTCCTCGTCCTCCCCTTCTTCGTCTTCATCTGCGTGGTGGAGAGGCTCGTCGACGGCCTCGCCGTCCTCCAGCTCGCCCTCTGCATCGCCATGAAAGATCTCATCTGCGATCAAGTCCTTCTCGTCGTCATCTTCTTCATCGTCGTCAAGTGTTTTCACGCGGTCGTATTTCTTCTTCTGTGACACCAGACGGGTACAGCATGAGCACTGCTAGCTTAAACTTTTTCAAGTGTACGAAAAAATGTGAAAAGGGAAAATTGTACACAGTTACTGCAGAGAAAGTAGTGATGAGAAACTATTCTTACCCTCCTTTTCACTTTAACACCCAAGTTCTCTTCAATTAGGTCCAGATCATCGTCATCCAAGTAGTCGTCATAATCTGAAAAGAGGAAAAGTCTCAGTCAGAGGAAACATCTTCTACCTACCACTGTAAAGAAGTGCTTTTGTTGCTACGTGTGATACACATGATTATTTGTTGAGAAAATTAAATGTTGAGGGAAAACAATTAATTTAGACATAAAACAATTCTATATGACAATGACTCAGAATCCATATTTTTGGTCTACATAGCTGCTGCAGGCAATTATCTATTTATTACTGGGTTCAACGCAGGTAAATGTAGCTGAAACAACACATTCATTTTCTTTGATAATGAGAAAGCAAAAATATTAAGGAGGATTATACACCACACCAGCAGATAACGAACATCAAGCACCACCTGCCGAGGTTAATGCAACCAATATGTGGGTGCATCTGGCTCCACAACATGTGGAGCTGAAAGCACAAAAAAACAGGAGGCAACCTGTTGTATAAACCTGCCCAACAAACAGATGCCAGAAATATGTTTAAGGTCTATTCTGATTACTCAGAAATGTATTTCGTCTCACTTTAAAATCTACTGTCAGGCCAGTATAAAAGTAAGACCCTTCTAAAATGTAACTGCAGTATTACAGAATGGCGATACATATTGAATTGGCACCTCAATAATCAATTCTGTACTATATTGGGAAATCACAGCTGACTACCTGGAAAGATACCAATATGAGGTCAATTGTATTATGTCTGCCAGACAAGGTACACCATCAGGACATGATCCTAAATCAGTTAGGTTTGTGTGTCTAAAATGATTTGTATTTTACAGAACTATGAGACTACAGCAATATTTGGGAGTTTAAAAAATCAGATATTGGCCGATTTAAAAAACAAACATATAACATAAACAATTTGATCCCTTGTATTTGTTTGTTTGTTTGTAAATTGTGATGAAGATGCATACAGAGTGGGATATTTTACAGTTAAAAAATCTACTGAAATATGTGCTCTATGGTCAATAAATAATTTAATAATGACACCTTTACTGAATTACCTCAAACCTAGTTTGACATTTCTGTACTGGCCTTTTCACCACCTTCCTATTGTAAATACAAGTAAGAAGCCATTTTACAAAACACAAATATTCCAATTATTGCCAATTATTGCAGTGGAACATTCATACAGACATGAACAATCCTTATGATTTTTTGTTTTGTTGTTGCGAGCCATATGGGGAGGTAATGGGAATATGGAAACAGCTAAAACAGCGAGAGGATAGAAGAGCACAAGTGCAGCCTTTTCATCCTTGACTTCTTTAAACGAATCGCAACCTGCAACAGCACACTGCATGATGGCTGTAACCCATTAAAAACATCTGATGCACTTACTGCGCTTTTTACGTCGATGCCTCACTTCCTCTTCTGAGTCACTCCCCTTTTCACTTGCACTTCTTGCGCGTCGTACTCCGTCCACCTCCTCGTCCTCGTCCTCCCCCTCCTCCTCTCCATCATCAATGAGTCCGCGTAAGTTCCCTCGCTCGTCCTGGTCCTCTGTGTTCTCTTCTTCCTCTTCATCTGTTGAGAAATGAGTGATAAGTGGTCCACACGTCATGCAACCCCACCTCTGAAACACATACCCAGAACTAGGGCTGACCCGAATGTTTCGACCATTGCCATGGTAATCGACCTCAAAATCAGAATTTGAATGCTTCTTTTTTCTTTTATATAAAAGTATGTAATATTAAAGTATAAATCTTAAAATAGCCCATGAAATGAGGAATAATCCCAAAACATTATTCATATTCAACATCAATTATTATTAGTTATTCTCAGTGGCGCTGTCCCGGGCACTGAAATGGGGGAGATGGAGACAAACAACCAGAAGAACATGTCAGCCTGCTGCTTCACACCGGGCCACGCTTCGAATAACTTTGAATATTTCTCTTCGAAGCCCCAAAAATGGTATTCGGGACAGCCCTACCCAGAACTGAACTATTCAAATCTTACCATCTTCCTCCATAAACCTCTGGGTCTTTTTAGGCTTTAGGTCTTTCTCTTCGAACTCCTCCTCTGACTCCTCGGCCTCGCTCTCAATAAAGTCGGACATGACTGCCGTTCCTGAGGAGAAGTGCAAGAGGCCGTTAGTAAACGTTCTCAACATGATCCGAGCATTACTATGTTCTCCCAGGCTAGTCACAAATACAAAAGCCAAACACACACAATAATGGCATTATGCTGGATTTGCAATTTCACCCCTTGACATCCAATTTCATTTCATTTCTACGTCAAGGTTGGAAAAATCATATTATTTCACACTGTCTGAGAGTGTTCTTCATCAGCTTGTTCAGCTCCTCATTAACATAAAATGATTACATTCAGTGAAAAATTCAAACGTAGGACACACTTTTTAACGGCTGCATCATTACACCAAATGGAAAATGTCATAATTTTTCATGTGTTTCACCAAAATACAGCCTAACGTATTAGGTATCTTTGTAAACTTTAGGATCTCCTCAGAGAATATAAACTAAAGTGCTGTGGATCTGAACAATATTAGACTGCAAAGCATGAGTTTTTAACAGACTGAAGAGGTCAACCATGCACCTCTGTTTTATCAATACTCTGTGTTGTCCTTTCACACAAGCTGTATTATATTTACCGATTGTTATTAAACTATTTGATAATGACATTTTAGAGGTAAACATATGAAAAAGCCCGGGATTTACACATGTGGGGGTAACGCTAATACCTTTTGGCACATTCACAAGAAAGCTCGTTGTGTAACGTCATTGTGTTATTGACGTCTAGACCAATTTAATAATAATTAACAATACTGTATGTTCATATTTGTATTGGACCCGGTGATGCCTTTCGTTTTACCTCAGTGATATAATGTTAGTAAGCTACAACAAAGCTAGATTTAAGTAAACAAACTACACCTAACGATGTCGCATTGCGCACACACACAACACAACACCGATGGAGGTGACCAACCAAACACATTAACCATAGACTCTCAATCCACCTGTAGCTAACGTTATCCAGATAATACTTAAATTAAGTTATCACATGAGCGGTCCAGTCGACGAACCGTAGCATTAGAATGTGAATTCTGGTCAGTAACGTTAGCTACCGTTGCTATGCCTGTGAGCTAGCAACCACCAGCTAGGCTAGCAACCACCAGCTAGGCTTGCAACCACCAACTAGGCTATTGCGTTAGCTAACTATGCTAACGATGCGAGCTAACTAGCGAGGCAACCTTTTTACCAAGCAGCTTGTTGTTCGTTTTAACTAATGCACGTAACAATACATTAGCTGACAGTAAAAAGAACAACCGAACCCATTTCACCGTTGTAGAAATAGACCCGAGGCCTTCTGAGCCAACTTCGCAGTCTAGTGTTAAGCTACTGCTTTAGCATAGCGTATCGTTAGCTTAGCATTAGCCGCAACGACAACAAACAGCCAACTTGAACTCAGCGTTTAGCTTTAGTCTGACGGCTGTTTAGCTAAGCAGCAACAATGTGAAGATGGTAAAAATGAACCACGGCGGAAAAATGGACTTACACGTCTCACTGCGGTGGTATACTCCGTAAATATGTACAGTAATAACGGGGTTGTGTTTTGTGTTTCGGGGGAGCTTGTACTTTGTAAAAAAAAAAATGTCCGACACCGAGCGGCGTGATGGCAATTCCGGGATGCGGTGAGGGAACTTCCATCCTCTTCCGCTGAGCGAGGCCACGCCCCCTGCTGGGTTACCTTACTTTTACACAAAACGAGACAACTAAATAAAACTGCACAATATTTTTTTTTTTTTTTTTTATTTTATTTCAAAAGTTCAATACAATATAATCACATGTTCAGATGTTTCATTACAGTTCTGCAAAAATATCTTACGGTTAAAAATAATATAAAAATAAATTGTAAATTGTACAACAAATAAACTGTAGGGAAAGGAAAAAGAGGAATAAAAACAAAACCAAATAAAAACCAAATAAACAAACAAAAAACATTTGGGGTCTGCTAAACAATTGGAATAAATTTCAAAATGTCTAAACAATTTAATAGTTTTGGTCAATTTAGAATTTTTGAGTTTTAAGTTTTCAATCATAGTCAAATATGTTTTAAAATCAGTATCTTTAAAAATAAAAAAAGGAGGGTATTCTTTTAAGCCAAATCATTTTATGTATATAATATTTTGCTAATATAACAATCAAATTAATTAAGTAAATCTCATCTGCCCAAAAACTGTTATTGGTGACAATGAGTAATATCTCAATTCTTGTCAGCACGATATCGTTTTCAAAATGTTTAGAGAGATTCCTCTGCAAAAAACTGCACAATATAACCACTGTTAGTATTTAGTGGGGGTGTTGTCATATTATCGTAAATATATAAATATCTCACAATGACGCCAAATAAACCCCAAATAAGCTTAAAAAAATAGTGCAGTGACCACTCCGCGCCGCTAGGGGCGCTGCGTCCTGTGCGTCGCGTCGGCGTACAGTACCTCTTTAATGACGTAGCGAAAAAATAATACAAATCTCAAAGAGGCATCGGCGACTGCTCAGGATCTCTCTAGTATGGGTACTTTAGATTGCGTTGTTCCTCCACACTCTCTAGCGACCCTTTTGTTATCGTTGTCCTGTATATTCGGGCTGTCGCTCGGTACGGAACTGAGCTTTGTGACATGCGGATCTGTCCTCAAACTGTTAAATATAAAGCACAATGTGAGGCTGCACTCGCACGACGTGCGCTACGGCTCCGGTGAGTTTCCTCTCATTAAACCATTATTAAGCATTAATAAAACAGTTACATCTGTTTTTTTCCATCAACGTTAACTTCATTCACTGTTGCCCCACCTCTGTTATTATTACAAGTGTATTGTTAAAAAGATAATTGGATAAATGACTGATTTCTATGTTAACGGTGTTAATTTGACATATAACGTTGACTCTATTATGTGTGACGTCACAGTCAAACAGTGGCACATATAACAGATTGGTGATCTATAACATCTTTTAGGTGATATTTACAGGGTCAATACTTACTCAAGTGATGAATATGAAGACTAACGTTTGGATTTTCCTTAGAAAAGCACATTCATTTTCTTTTTTCTTTTCTTTGTTTACCTGAAATACACAAAGAAAATTCTAATTTGAATATAAGGTGGTTCAAATTATCTTATTTCTGCACATATAGAATTGTTGTTGTAGGCTGTAGCCCTCAAAATTAACTACTGTTTGCCAACACAAGCCCTTGGGTTCAAAGTCAAACCCAATATAACAATCACCAAATCAACACTGTAAGTGTTTTTACAGACATTCATACCATAAACAAATTGAGTAGCAGTAGTTTAAACTTTCTTAAAGGGGACCCAATTATGTTTTTGTGCTTTTTCCCTTTCCTTAAGTGTGTTATATAGTTTTTTCTGAGCATAATAGGTCCTCTTTATTCGGTCAGATGTGTGTGTTTTAGCCCAAATTCCTAGTTTGGTTGTCCACTTAATTTCCTCAGGTTTGTTCACTTTGAATATCTCTGTAACGGTCTTCTGCTCACAGTGTGTGCTTATATATGTGTGTGTGAGACAGGTAGCGGGCAGCAGTCGGTAACAGGAGTGACTACAGTGGAAGACAGTAACAGCTACTGGAGCGTCCGTGGGACATTTGACACCTTTTGCCATCGGGGCACCCCGGTCCAGTGCGGGCAGACTATCCGCCTCACCCATGTCAACACGGGCCGTAACCTGCACAGCCACTACTTCGCCTCCCCGCTGTCCTCTAACCAGGTGGGCGGTGTGAGAAGTACATGGGGAAAGAGGAGAGGGTTTATGTGAGAGCTCCCTGCAGGGATTGGGAAATGATGTTAATGTCTAAAAAGATGGTTTAATATTTCCAGGCAATACCATTGCTAATATGTAGTCAGAGATGTAAAATATCAAGAGATCGATGCTCACATTTAGTGAAACCTAGACCAACATTCTGAGGTGGAGCTGAGCTGACAGCAGCTTTTACACTTCAGGAAACGCACCAAACTCTCTGGGAAACAGCCTCGGGTCAGCAAAAACCTCTCCGATATTGAGGAAGTGTGACAACACTGTCTAGCCGAAGTGTAACAGGGTTGGAAGATGTGTATCGTGCGATTATAGAAATGTGTCAACTGTCAGACATTTTGGTATACTGTTGATACCAAGGTAGTCATTCCTTTAACATCCCTGGGTGCATTGGATGATTGTGGACAATGTTGTGAATCAATGAACAGGCCTGCTTTATGGCACTTACACGATTTACAGGATTGTTGCATCAATGTGATGAAGTTCCTTGACAGAGGGGTATGGGCAGAAAATAGACATTCCTGTCTGGTTATTTTATCTGCAAGCAAATTCTCAACCTGGTTTCCAGAACTTTTACCAATTTTTAATCATTATGGCAATATAAAATTTCACATACCATAATAGATGATTTTATATACATAACCCTCAACGAGCAATATGCACTGTAGCCTGTCTGGTCTCCTCATCCACTCAAGAAGTTTGATACATTGGTATCAGTGGTATCAGTACACCCTTCACTGGAGACTAAAGGCTGTACGTCACTGTACTTTTGGGGAAGAAACAAGAAGCCAGAGACTGTTTGACAAGACTAAACATGTCTTAATGTTTACTGTTTTGGGATGTCTAGCTTGGTAAATAATCGGGTCTGTGTAAGTTGTTCCTATTGTACAAAAATTGAAGTCGGCTGATGGCTCCAGTTTCGCAGCATGAAAAATGTCGACAATAACAAGGTGGATGATAAAAAAAACAAACATAGGTATTATTTGTGCCTGAAAAGCAAGGTACCTCATCCTCTCCTCTATTCCTCTCTTCTAATCTCTTCCTCACTTGTCCACAGGAGGTGAGTGCGTTTGGCGACGAAGGGGAAGGTGACCACCTGGACGAGTGGACGGTTCAGTGTGGGGGATCTGTGTGGAAGCGCGAGGAGGCCGTCCGCTTCCGTCACAAGGCCACTGATGCACTACTGTCAGTGACAGGGGAGCAGTACGGACGGCCGATCCACGGTCAGAGGGAAGTCCACGCCATGTCAGGCGCCAGCCAGCACAGCCTGTGGAAGGCCATGGAGGGCATCTTCATGAAGCCCAGCGAGAACCCGGCGGGCAGCCGAGACTACGGCCACCTACACACAGAGTTCTGAACTTCTCTTCTTCGCTTCTGTCACTTCCCATCATCCTCTCTGGCTACCGTTGTATTCCTACCTCTGTCTCTAATTACACCTGCACCAGCAACCTCTCGTCTCATTTTTCTCTCCCATCACCTTTTGACTGACATCTTTTGAGGAGACTGTGCCAAAGTCTGTAATGGATCAGGGTACAATGACTTCACTATATCAATCGATACCAACCTCTCACACATTTATTGCGTTTTACGAAACACTACTTGAATCCTTAAAAATCCTGCAGCTACACTCAGAGAGCTAACGACATTTGACAAGCATTTTAATTTGCCTTGACAGGTACAAGAAGACATAAAGGTATTAAACGTGCTGTTTTACTGCACAGAGACTAATCTTAATTAGTTTGTGATTCTTGACCCCCTCTCAGCTGTTATTTATTGTTAAATAAATGCCATCAGCAGTCACACCACAACACAGAAGACTGATTTTGCAGAACAGTATTAAGTCATCAAGTGAGTCTTGTGTTTTGTTGGATTAAAAAAACATTGTTACACTTGTGCCTTTTTTAAAACGTAGTAGGCTACGTTGTGGAGCCTTTTTAACTTTTGGAAACAAGAATTTGATTGTGTTTTTATGGTATTTGTAAGCCATATTCTACTCAAACAATGGCTAAGCAGTGTTATCTCTGTAAATTACCTTTTCCCTTTAAGTCAAATTCAGTGTTTCATATAAATGATCCAACACTAACTGACATGAAAGAATAAGCAGTTGTGTCTGTGGAGGTGGTTTTATAATATATATGTACATCATTGAACTTGATGCTGTTTATTGCCATCGTTTGATCAGTTTCAAAGTGCTGGGAGAAAGTACAGTGTTAAATTCATGCTGTCTGTGCATGCATATGTGTTATACCGACTCTTTGTTCGAGAGGTTCATATGAGCAACAAACAAGCAATGAATACCTCATATTAAAGTGATTTTTATGCATACCAGCATCAGTGTGACTTCTTTATTGGCTTTTCTTCTTTTTTATTTGGTTACTGTGTTGGAAATGTTGCTCTTGATAGTATATATATAACAAATTCACAGAGAGCATCTGCCTTTTGTTTTATTGCAATAAATAAGGTTAACATTTGCAGATCTCGCCGGGCTGGGAAGAGTGAGAGATACTGATGAAGTGCAGATAAAAATACATATTTTCACCCTTGGCAGGTGTCCTTAAACACACCCTCTCGGTGGTGCTGTGGGGGTTAACAAACACACCACAGTCTTATTATCTCACATCTAATGGCCAAATTGCAGAAAATTTATAGTTTCTTTATGATCCTGTCAAACATAGACATGGCAAAGCAAGAGTAAAGCAACTTTAAACTTTAAACTCACCATTCGTAGTCCTCTTGGGATCCTGCCGACAACGCCAAATTGTAGTGGCAATTTCCCTCTTAATAAAATAAACCTCAAAAAAACAGATGCTCTCTGTGAATTAATGTTTTATATTCTATTAAGAGGAAAATTTCCACCACAGTTAAAACAGTTGAGATGATCTGGCGCCTCTTCACAGCTGGTCCAGCACTGACGTCATCAATGACTCTCCTGATAACTTCATTCACAATATGCCAACATGAATTATGAGATAAAAGCAGCACACTACAGTATAGACAGAAAATGTTCTGTTGCTTTTTATGTGTGTCCCTTTACTTGATAATTCATACAGTAATTAAGCAAGTTGGAGTCACTTCAAAAAGTCCCTTAATTTTACCCACAAAGACGAAAGGTTTTGCACGTAAGGCGAGCTGTAATGTCTGCCTGGGCCATTGCACTTGTTTGTCCACTTAATGGAATGTTTTGGTTCATTATCTGGCAGTTAATGGGGTTTGACTGCATCTGCTATGAGGCTATTCTCACTTGTGTTTGACCTCTGCTCCCTAATTATCATGATTTAGAGTGAGGGCTGATGCCAGTGCTGCTCCACAGGACACTCCTTTCTGACACATGTCGACAAACAAGTAAATTCACCTCTAGCCATCACACCTTGCACCCAGCTAAATAGAGTTTTAAGATGCAGATCTTAAATGGTGGAAGGGTAACCTTTGTGTGCATGTCTGTCACACCCACCCACTCAATGTTTGTAGTGCTAGATGACCTGCATGTACTGTGTGGAGGTGATGTCAGAGCAGTGAGCTCTCTGCACTTCTGACTCACAGCTCCTTTGTGTACGCGCTGGTACCTGCATGGGGAAACTGCAGTAAAGGGCGCTCAATGAAAACCACGCTGTGTTGTCATCCTATTTTTAGGGTTAGTATTTAAAATGACACAGCGAGGATGATAATAAGTGACAAGTAAAGCAACAAGCCTACTTTATACTGAGTTTTATAATTCAGTGAAAATGTTTCTGCTCACCAGCTTATTGAACGCCAAAATTATATGTAATTTAGGTGCCTTATTTAAGAATGTTTTACCTTTTTTTGTTATTATTGTACAAAATCGGAATTATTTCAGAACCCCAAGGCACAAACATCTTTCACAAAGTAAACACAGATGCTTTATATTTCTATCAAAACAAGGTTTTATTGCATAAACATATATGGATATATATTTTTTTTTTAGATTAAACAGATTAAACTTGTTATTTGCATTTTTAAATATCCATTCAGTTGGCGACTATTGCTGTTTTCTTTCTCCTTTTCTAAGCAGCATGCCAAGATTGTATTACATATCTGTGTTTAGTTTTATCTCTATACAATCTACAAGGTAAAAACATGTTTTGGTAAAAACAAATCTCAAAAGCAACTTTCAAAAACATGAAAATCATGAACCGATTCCGTCCTGTTACAGATGTACAGTGTAATAATGTAAACTTCAAAAGTGTTGATAAAAGGTCTTTCAAACGAGTTCCCCTTACATAGCCATGCAAGGATGTCTGAATGGCACAATTATTAGAGAATTGTTACGATAAGGTGGTCTATGCTGGTTTCAAAAGGACCATGACGCTAATAGACAAAGGTGAAAACATGGTCCATTGGTCAAACACCAATGTGCTGAGAATATCAAAGACATAAACGGACTCACGAGGATAAGTGTAGCATACATTATACAGCAGTTTATACAGGACTATGAGGCAGTGAGAACATTCAATAAAAACCTAATGTGACTAAAACACACAATATATTGTATTCAATGTCAATTTTAACCATCCACAGTGAGGCCTACAGACTCTACCCTCGATGACGTGAAACAGAGATGATGATGATGTGACCTTGTATTTGCATATTTATGAAAATGCCCTCTCCTGCACTCTGATTTGATTAATAGCTGGTAGAAATTAGAAAAAATGGCTATTACAGTATAAACTGGAAAGTCAAATGTGTGACAGTAGTACATACATACCTACATTTAAACCAAGGCTGTGCCACCACAAAGAAAGATTAAATGGATTTCCCTGTCTTTTAAAGACATGAAAATCTAAACAACAACATGCATACTGATTTACAGTATAATACATTTTTGCTGTGATATTTGATCTTACAAAGCTATTTTTTTTTTTTATTTCAAGAGAAAGCCCTCTTCCCTTTGTATTCAGTCTAACCCGGACAGCGCATAAACTCACGTGGCTGCACATTAGTTTGATTGAAATATCTAGTTTTGTTTTCATCAGACAAAAGAACAAATAATCGCTCCAAGGTAGTAATGAGAACAAAGTCTATGATCCAATCATGTCCAAGGGGAGCACCGTGCAATTCAGGAATCCACATAATGTTGCAATCAGTAGTAATGAACACCAACAAGTGTATTTCAAGGACAGCATCAACACAGGGCCGGCGGTTGAGATAATTGTCACTAATGGAAGTATTTTTTATGATATCTATTAATATCACAAAATAATCACATATAAAATAATAGATATTATGTTTAATGTAATGAACTGTGTTCCACTGACTATTTAAACCTGCAGTAGGTAGAATATTTTTGGCATCACTGGGCAAAAATCCCATAATAACCTTTCAGCATATTGTAATTCAAGTGTTCTGAGAGAAAACTAGACTTCTGCACCTCCTCATGGCTCTGTTTTCAGGCTTTAAAATATCTAGCCCGTGACGGGAGACTTTGGCCAATCACAGCTCATTTCAGAGAGAGAGAGCGTTCCTATTGGCTGTTCATTCAACGGAGGCAGCTGTAAATCACTCGCGAACTCCGATCAAACTGTCAAACTAGGGAACTTTCTCATTTTACAGCTAAACAGTACACTACAATGTGTTTCTGAAAACATTTGAAGTGAGAAATAGGCATTACAGTAACAGAATATTGATTCATATTTGATCAGCGCTGCCTAGTTTGACCGTTTGATCGGAGTTCACGAGTGATTGACAGCTGCTCAGAGACGACAGGCTCCAGCTCAGCTCTGATTGGTTGTTTTTCTCCGGTCTTTGAAATCTTGCAGATGCCATTAGGAGCACCGAGGGACACCGGAGGACACAGAGGTACATTATTTTTCTCAGATCACCTGTCTCATGCACTACTGTCAGGATATAGTGACCGTTTTATAAAAATAACTTTTTAAAATCATATTTGCTCCATTTCTACCCACTGCAGCTTTAAATGTGTTTAATAAAAACGTAATCTCGGTCGGAATCTTATTTTTGAACTGAATTTTGGAAAACAATACGGACATATAATTACGATACTATTCCAACAGTAGATAAACAATGACATTTCTTTATCGCCCAGCTCTACCCACATAAAAAAAAACATCTTCAAATGTAATCTGTGAAGTCACTGGGATGTTCAACCTCGGGGGAGGGAGGGGGGGCTCCGTTATAAAAGAAGAGGAGCATGATTGTAAACTCCTACAAGGTCTTTTCTAAACCTTTTCACCCCAGTAAGCTTTATAAAATTGTAGCGCTATCAGGTCTGAACCATAAAACATAGCTATGACCCCAGAAACTACCACAGGTACTGCTGCAGTCACCTCAACCAATCCTGAGCTGTACACTGGTGCGACAACACAATTTGGGTTGTGTGTGTGTGTGTGGGGGGGGGGGGGATAGTTGAATGTTCACCAAAACTGCCCCAGTGACACTGATGCATATCAAAGCTCAAATTCAGTGGCGTTGTTCTTCACTTCTGAACATCTTGTAAACGTGGTTGTTCAAGCGTTTGGCTGCAGTTCTCATTTTAACCACTAGACTGCAACCTTTTCCAAGAAAGCAGCTGTACCAACAGCATGTCACAGCTCTACTGTATATCCCTGATTTATCTCACTAGTTTCTACCCTTCATACATTCTGCTGTTGAGAAGAATACACTACACCAGATAAGTAGTACTATATATATATACAGTGAAATCCATGGGAGTTAGTCTGATATGGCAGTATATATACTGGCATGCTTTTTGTGTGGTTTATATTTACCACAGTTGGGCAGTTTTACAATGGGATGCTGAGGTGAATTATTTACTCATAACTAAAAAATATCTTGTCCTACTAACAACCAAAACATAGCTCCACTGTTGATTTGATGTCTCTTTCTGCAGCCTGAGCTTACTGTCTTTTGCACACCCACACAAATGTTAAGTGATCAATCTATCAATCAATCAATCACTGCTAAGACTTAACAGTAGAGATACGTAGCGGGACAGTGATGATTCTTAACTGGTCCCTCACTGAGTATTGAGTTGTGCTCCTTGTAGACACACATAAAGACTACATGTGCCCCAAGATTAGTGGACTGAGTCAAGGATGTCGATGTTTCACATAGAGTGTGTGGTTTATACGTCACTATATGAGATGTGAGGGATTTACTATGCATTTAAATACTGTTCCCAACATTCAGCGCCCACATTCACTCACAATCAACGCTACTTCTCTAGGGTAAATATGCAGTTGTCCATAATAACCACCGTTTTTTTTGTTTTTTAAATTAGGAATGGCTCAAAGCACCTTATAAACATTTTCCGTAATTAGAAAATCAAGTTTAAAGGGCGGTCTTGGTCTTGAAAACAGCAAAATAATACCCCTCTATTTATTCTCACGGTTTATATAAAAACGTAATTCTTTTTTTTCCAGTTCAGTTTCCTTGTGACCAAGCAAGTCCAGTAACTCTACACGGTGACATCTTCAACGCAAAACAAAAACATCGCTCTTCGTTTCACTCGCGTCGTCTGCTTCTAAGTTCAAATTAAACTCAAAGAACTCAACTGATTGTTTGGAGAAGTGCTCGGGTTGTGGCTGGTCCTGCTTTGGCTGCAAAGACAAGATGTGAGGTCATGGCTGTTCTGTCCACTCCCCATGCTCACAGTGCAATTGGTTACTCCATGCCGTTCCGCAGCATCTGATTGGCTGCGATGAGCATGACACTGATGATGAAAGCCATAGCGAAGGCGCAGATCAGGCTTTTCCTGACACACGTCTGTCGATTCTTCTTCTTGGGATGGACTGAGGGGAGTGAAAGAGAAGAGAAATCAGAGACAGGAGTACAGTTGTAATTTTTTATCCCCAGTTTGTGCCTCTTGTGGCATGGTGAGTAGTTAAAAGAAAAATAAAATACAACTTTAAAGGAATGCAGGGAGTTCGAGAACAAGGTCGATACCACTCTCATGTTTAAGTATGGAGCTAGAGCCAGGAGACAGTTAGCTTAGCTTAGCATAAAGACTGGGAGCAAGAGGAAACAGCTAGCCTAGCTTTCTCCAAAGGTGAAAAAAAATTTGCCTACCAGCACATCAAATGCTCACTTGCATGTTATATCTCACTCATTTATTTGTACAAAAAAATGCCCCCAGGAAGAGCTCCGGGCTTTGAAGCAAATTTTCGTAGTGGCCAAACGGTGGAATTACGACTTCTGTGTCCGTCACATGATGCCATTGGGCCCAAAAAGACTTTTCCCCATAGACTTATTTGGGAAAGAGACGTCTGTAACCCAAAAACATACAGGCTGGTCTCCCACACCGTTTGTAGCTATACCTACGAAATGTAATGCACTGTAATTCGTATATCCAACAAAATCAATTTGTATGTAATCCACATAATCGTGAACTAGGAAGTATAAAGCAAACGGCAAATGCATTGTAGGGAGGATTTCGGGTCAAAGAACGTATATTGCCAAGTCAATTGTTCGTTCCATTGCAACATCAGTGCCCAGCAGCAAAGCTACGCTTCTGCCATTTTGGACTGAAAGGGACTACTTGACGCCAGTAAAACGTCCACCTAAAAAGTGGAATACAAAAATAAAACTAAATCATTTCTATTCTATTGTCATATTCTACCAAAATGGCCTGTGTTGAACAACACAATATTATAAATATAATCACATTTTCAGTCCAAAATGGCGGCAGCGGCTGTTGTAAAAAAAACACCAGAGTTTTGTCTCTTTGCTTCGATACTAATCTCTGTACTTCAGTTACGCCATTTTCCGTAGTTATTTTAACCCAAACTACGATCTTTTCCTAAACCTAACTAAGTAGTTTTGTTGCCTAAACTTATCCAAGTTGTTTCCTGTGAAGATGGAAGTTTATTTTGAAAGGACTGTATGCATGTAACGAGTGGAAATTGACACGTGTTGCAGGACATTCGTAATAAAACGCACGAAGAATGAGGAATAACTTTTCGTAAGATATCATATGAAGCATTGAATGAGGATACGTTGACACATAGCAGCTAACATTTCTAGCTGAGCTTATCTGTGACCCAAATCATCAGTGGCAACGTCTCCAATGTAAAAACGACGCATAAATGAGGGGCAGAAACGGGTTCTTATACTCTCTATGATGCAGCAAAAACAAAGACACCAGGTGTGACGTGGAGCTTTTCCGTTCTGCTACCTGTCTGTGTCTTCTGTGGGGGCTGAAAGTCAGTTTTTCCCCCACAGACATAATCTCAGGAGATTGAAAAAGGAAGAGGAGCAGAGACAGATGTGTCCTCCAACAGGCCTTGCAGCAAGAGCAACAATCAAAAGTTTCAACCTGTCAGCCCCCTTGTCTCACTTTGTTAGAATCACAACGCTGCATCAATAAATCAACTCTGAGCTCTGAGTCTTGGATCAAAGAGGGACTGTGAAAGTCCCGACGGACAGGAGGAAGACGGGAAGGAAGCACGAATGAAAGAGGGAAGTTGTGGGAAGAGGGTTAAATGTGGCGAGTAGTACAGCTGTTCTTTACAAGAGAGGCTCTTTACCTCTTCATCTCCTCTTTATTTTCCTCCTCTTTCTACTGTGTCCTCTCCCTAACTCCTTCCCTCAACACCAGAAACTTTATGAAAGAGAGTGCCAAGCCAGCAGTTCCCTGATCCCTTCTTTAGCCTCTTATCTCCTGCTTCACTGTCCCTTCTCTGCTAAGTTTCTCCTTTTCCTCCCAGCTGTCTCTTTTTAGGGCTCCCCGAGACTGTGGGCCAGTACCCAGTGGATTCATTAAGACTTTCCAAGTTTTCTAGCGTGTTTGATCTGTCTTTACCTTTGTACTCGTCTGACTCGCGGATGTTTCACAGCGGAACGGCAATTTCTAGCTCTGCACCATAACTGACACAGGGTCAGATTTCTTCCTAAAGCATCATAACTTGGTAATACGTCTCAAGAAAACTGTGTTTCACTTGGGCACACGAACATTAGCAATCTATCAACCCTTTCGTTCTTGGCTTTGAAACTCAAAGACATTAATGCATGACCTTGAGATTAATAGATGGGATCATTTAAATGCTCTCTTTCTTAAATACGCATCCGCATTCTTGACCTTGTTCTCAGGATCGCCCCGATATAGATGAAACCTTTGTAATGGATATTCATGTTGAGCAGCAGATTAAAAATAAAGGAGTTAACCTTGAATTTTTCCAAGCAGTTGTGAAGTGTGTTTAAAAGTCAACACTTCTTTGTTTTTTTTCCACTTTCTTCTAACTGAGCAAAAACTTCAGAACGAGTTTCTGCTGTCACTGTGCAATCGCACTTTTCTTAACCTTTCTTCTTGCCTTCACACTCCTCAATATTTTCCTTCTCTATTTCCCTCGTAACCCTCTGAGACCCACTTAGACCCGTTTTTGTCTTTTTTTTAGGGGGGTACAGGGGGTCTTTAGGGGAGATAGCATGCCAGCAGTAAATGTCACATAGAAGTGGTGTACATCATCTGAAAGCTGGGAACCTGAAGATTAATTTGAGATGCAGCTCAACACTGTGTGTCAAGTTGTTCTAGTCATAAATCAGAAATATACATGAATTGATTCATAATTAATTCATCAAAATAAATTTTGAAAGTGTATAAGTGCTTAGAACATTATGATAGAAGTATATGATGGTCATTCCCATGCTCTGTTATGTCTCATAAGTTGTTGCGGCAATTTTTGGGTTGATATCATTTGTTACACAGATTTGGTGCTAAATTTAACAATTTTTTTTAACACTCAAGAATTGATAAAAATGACCAATGATCCCTTCAAAATACCACATTAAGTCACCAAGACCTTGAGGAACACCATAGAACAAGTCATGCTGTGAGTTGGTATTAAAAACGTTTGACATTTTGAGATTTCTGCAAGAAATGCATTTTCCGGCGATTGGATGTTGAGCACTTCTGTTCTGGATGATATCTGTACCTTCACTCTAACTCTAAAACTGAACCTGCTATAGCCTCTAAAAGACAGTAAAGTCTGTCAGGATGGCGGGCGGGTCTCAGGGGGTTAAAATGTCACTCATTGTTTTGGTAGATTTAGTGACACCTGTGTTGACAAGCAGGATTTTACAATACAGACCGCTGTTCCATTTGTGTCAAACCGTGTAGTATCAACTGCTGGAGGAAGCGATAGATTTATGAATTTGTCCGTTTTGTCTACAATTTAGCCTTGAAGGAGCAGTTTGACATTTTGAGATGTATGCTAATCTTCTTTTTTTGCCGAGAGTTAGATGAGTGGATCGATACCACTCTTATGTCTGTGCCCTAAATTTGGAGCTCGAGCCAGGAGGCAATTAGCTTCGCAAAAAAGACTGGAAGCAGGAGGAAAGAGCCCATCTCTGTCCAAAGCTCAAATACACGCTTACCAACCTAAAGCTCACTAGTTAACACACTGCTTCTTGTTTGGTTAGTTCCTACGCAAACAGAAATTTACATGGTGTAGTTATTTGTTGTCCGGGTCAAATTGATCACTGTAAGCGGATGATTATTATAACCACATTTTTGTTGTTGCGATTCATTTCTCATACAGATTACCATCTAATTTTACCTGAAATTATGAAATAATCCGAGCTAAGCTCTGATTGGTTGATTGTCTCTCATAAACAGCAGATACAGCCGTCAACGAGCATAACATCAGACCTATTTGAAATGCTTCACAAATTAGAGATGTGGGTACTTATCAGAAGTCTGGAAAGAGGCTAGTTTAGTTCTGCTTCCAGTATTTATGCTAAGTAAGGGGTAATGTACAGCGAGCCGGTCATTATTGTGAAATAAACATCGCCCTGAAGGGGTTTATTTCACAATAATGACCCGCTAGCTGTACATTATCCATCTAATTACACGGCTACTTACTTAAGAAATCAATAATTTGACACAAAAACGGCCCGCCAGAGTCCGAGATCAGAACTGCGCCCATAGCAACGGTCTGTTATAAAGAAATAACACACCGTAGAAAGCCGTGATTGACCAATCAGAATCGAGTATTCGACAAAGCCATGTAATAAGCTAAGCTAATTGCCTCTTAGGTCTAGCTCCACACATAGTGCACGGATAGGGAGAGTGGTATCAATCTTCTCGGCAAAAAGACATACACGTGCATTTTTCAAAATGTCAAACGATCCCTTAAACAGTTTGATGAAGCACAGTTAGCCTACTTATTTGGATTAATGTTACATTTACTTAGCTCAGTTTCAAATAACTGCGTAAAAATATCATGTGAATTACAGAACGAAATTACTTTTCATAAGTGCAGGTATTTATAACAGCAAAGTTTTTTCCCGAGAACAGCTTCCTCACCTCCCTCGTACTCAGGGCAGTTCCCTGAGGTTTCATTGAGGCTCTCCTCCTCGGTGATGATGATGTTCTCTATGTCCTTCATTGTCAGGTGGTCCCGGAAGGCGTGGAACAGCACCTGCTTCAGCTCATCCAGAGACAGCTGCTGCATGTCAAACTGCAGGGACACAAGGCGATCAATGCAGACAGAGACACAGTCATCCACAAACTGGCTTCATGAAAGCAGATAAATATAGAAGATAAGAATGAAGCTGTGAAATGTACAAGCTGCACAAGATGACTGCGTGTATGAATTTGTGTTTTATTCCCTGAATGTGTAATTTACAGGTACATTATGCAAGTAGGAAAGGTGTCAGTTGTAATGTAACGGCAGCATGTTTGCCCATCGCTGGTGCTATTTCTGGATGCCTGAATCAGTATGCAAACCCGTGTGTGCATCGATAAAGAGAGACAAATGTATGCAAGCACAATTGGTTTAATGGATGTATCAATTACAATGAAAATAATGGCACATTTACGTCTTTGTAGGTGGTTGTATTCCCAGTTGTGTGTGCATGTTTGTGTTTAAAATGATTAATGGGCTCTGAACAATCACTGACTCGAAGTCTGAGTCTGTCCTATTCCCTGTCTGCCCTTCCTAAACATCACGTCCTTCCTGTCCCCACAGCAGATACCCTCCACAATCCATAGACACACATGCGCACACACACACCGTCCTCACACCCGCTAGCATCTATGTTCAGATTATTTACCTCACCGACAGCCTCAAATACAATCAGCCGCTTGGTTTAACACAACAGATGGACATACTGAGGAAGGCGAGGCAAAGAGGAAGAAAACAGGGGGTATACATCGAGAGAGAAACATAGAGATACGTACTGTAAGATGAGAAAATGGGCAAGTATGGCGAGGTCAGAGAAAATGAGACGAGGGAAGTAGTGGGAGACACAGATGGAGAAAACAGAACTGGCAGACAATTGTGGAAGAGACGTAAAAAGAAGAGTTGTGATGGTGATGAGGAGATGCTCATTTCAACGAGGGAACGGTAATAGCCATGCTCGCTAAACGCTAAGAAACAACATCTTTCATGCTCAACCACCTTAAAACAGTAAGCTATTGTTTACCAAAGGAGAACTAGCTGATGACAGGTTAGAAATTGTATTACTAGTAGGACTGGGTATCTAACCTCAATACTGGTTCTAACCAAAACGTGTCACCATCAATTACCGAATGCTTGGTCACATTTGTAGTTTACTTTAAAAGAATAGTTTGACATTTTGGGAAACAAGCTTATTGGCTCTCTTGCTGAGAGTTAGATGAAAATATTGATACCACTCTCATATCTGTCTGTTAAATATGTAGCACTAGCTTCAGACTGGAAACAGAGCCTGGCTCTGTCCAAATGGAACAAAATCTGCCAACTCACTTTTTATGAGGGGTTATGTGCCTGATAGGGCTGCCAATCTAATAAAATAGTTTATCACGATTAATCGCAAATTAAAACATTTTTTATCTCATCAAAATGTACCTTAAAGGGAGATTTGTCAACTATTTAATACTCTTATCAACATGAGAGTGGGCAAATATGCTGCTTTATGCAAATGTCTGTATATATTTATTATTGGAAACCAATTAAGAACACAAAACAATTACAAATATTGTCCAGAAACCCTCACAGGTACTGCAGTTAGCATAAAAAATATACTCAAATCATAACATGGCAAACTGCAGCCCAACAGGCAACAACAGCTGTCAGTGTGTCAGTGTGCTGACTTGACTATGACTTGCCCCAAACTGCATGTGATTGTCATAAAGTGGGCATGTCTGTAAAGGGGAGACTCTTGGGTACCCATAGAACCCATTTTCATTCACATATCTTGAGGTCAGAGGTCAAAGGACCCCTTTGAAAATGGCTATGCCAGTTTTTCCTCGCCAAAATTTTGCGCAACTTTGTAGCGTTATTTAACCTCCTTCGTGACAAGCTAGTAAGACATGGTTGGTACTAGGGATGGGTCATGATTTTCGATTTTTCTAATAGTTTATGCGACTATTCGTCCCGTCTTAAAAATATATACATTTCCCTTGTATTAACCGTCGCAGGCGCTGGTAGTAACGTTACTACCGGTAAAACTCACCGAAACCGCCTTGATTTGTCTTTCCACTGGCCTCTTCCACTGTTCCAACAATATGGTTGAAATAAACTCTTAATCCATAGTGTTAGATGGGAAAATGTGCCGACGCTACGTGTCGTTTTCCCCCCCTGTGTGTCTCTCTCCATTTAATGGTGTTCTCTGCAATGTCAGATTGTGACACTGCAACAAAGCAATCAGTGGAACATAACCAAGATATGGATTCAGTAATTCAGAGGTATGATATCATCTACCAACACGCATGCATACACATGATAAGAAACACACACACACACACACACACACACACACACACTCGCAAACACACTATTATGTATGCATTAACCCTGGAATATTGATTCTGTTTTTAATGTATTTTGCATGTCTGCTTCTCTGTGCAGTGATGTGCAGCCATAAATACTGCAAATGTGTATTGATTGCTATCTAACCATTCATACGACCTTTTCAGGTGATTTACAGTGCAATTATGGAAACATGCCTGTGGATGCACACACGCACGTACGCACGCACACACACAAACACACACACACACACACACACACACACACACACACACACACACACACACATCGCTCTGTCTCTGGTTTCCAATCTTCCCCCTCTCACATGCAGATACTTTATTTGGTAGCTGAGGTAAAAGAGAACAACCAAAAAGAGCGTGAAATCAATATAATTCTCAATTTGGCGAACTTCGATCAAACCAAAATTACTTTTTTCGTTTCTTTCTGAAAGGGCTCAGTGCTTTTTTGAATAGCAAACAAGCCAAAGTGACAGGAGAAGATAAAGATAGAGGGGCGGTCTGACACAGCAAAGAAGATTCAAAATTACAGCATCATAAATTGTATGCACCTTAGCCACAGTAAAAAGGAGAAAAACACAAGCCAAATGAAAAAAGAAAAGTGTCTTTCCACCTCCCAAATGTAAGGGTTGGAAGCTGTGTGACGGTGTGTTCAGACCAAGAGCGAAGCGAATTTTCACCTCGCTTCACTTGCGCAAGTTGGACCGCCGGTATTTGTGTGCCGGAGAGGAGAAGGAGCTTGTCTCCATAGATACCAACAACTTTTCTTTCCGCCATCAACCATGTAAGAAATAGCCACTGTCGCTGCTTTGTACATGTCGTGGAAGTCCCAGATATGTCAGAAAACCAAACGCCGTCATGTCTGGGTTCATGACATCACCCGGCGGCGAGCTGTATTCACAAACAGTGCCATTGCACTGACTGTATCTAGCAAGCCAGTGTGAATCCAAAATAAACAGATTGCGCTGTGATTTAATTGCAATAAACAGATCAAAAGGATGCCGAAATAACTACATAATAATGCCGATTTGTCAAGTCTGAGTTCATGCTTTGTCAAATCTGTGCGCAAGATGAAAAGCAACAACTTTTAAATTGCTTGTTTTCTGATTGGAATTCAGGAATGCTGCTGCTCATCAACACTCAAGATAAAGACATCTAGGCATAAATACAGCAGCGACGTTGTTGTTTATACCATAGACATTCTGTGGTTTATACACATACATTTATACACAGTGTTTCGTCCGGTCTCTGTACATATATGATGTACTATCGTAGCTCTGGGTGATCACAAACGGCTACGATATCTTTTTCCTCCATTTCTGATTCAACAACATCAGGATGTTTGTGACGACAGGAGGAGAACCTTAACGCTGATAGGCTTTCGCGACACAGCGTCACGCAAATTTCTTGCTCAAGCTGAAATATTTTAAGTCCCGCTAAAACGCGAAGCACACAACTTTTGTGTGTTCGCGTCGCAAAGTGTGAATTTGCGTCTATTCGCCTCTTTGCGTTGACTTTGTATGTAATCGCGCCACGCAAAAAGTTCCCTTCACTCTTGGTGTGAACACACCATAACACTAGACCACATCTCAGATTAATCTTCGAAACGGGCCTACATTTCCAATAATGATGATTTTTTTTTAATCTATATCTTAAGTTCTTCTACTACATATGTGATTATACTTCAATTTTTTTTTTGCTCTGACTCATGCAACCTTGTGTGTCCCTCCAGGACAGAGAAACAGGGAGCGGCAGCTCCAGTCGGAGGCCTGAGCTGCCTGATCTGCTCTCCTTCTTGCCAAAGCTGTCTCTGCGTTGAATGGATGCTGAGAAAAGGAGGAACAACTCTTTGGACTGCAGCCGCAGGACAGACAACATGACAGCTCGGAGCAGGAGCACGGAGTATGTGCAATGTTCCTGTCTGTCTGTCTGAGGGTGCCGCTACCTGTTACCAACCAACAGAGTGTTTTCTCCTCCTGCCTGGTCTCTGAAGGATATCCACATCCACAGCCAGAAAAAGTTTGTAGGACTTGGCTAGCAGCCAACCCCCATATCGCCAGCTGTTGTCCTGCAGGTCTCTGTCTCTCTTTGGATTACTTGCACAACATTGGTGATCCTGGATAACCGGCAACTAACATTAGCTGTGTTTCCATTCAGTCAAGTCAAGTGAATTTTAAGCAAACATCTGAAATGACGCAAAAAACAGAAATGCAATTTAGGCGCGTTTCCATCAACTGGTTTGGAGCGAATAAACTCGGCTAGAGCGTAGTTTGGTCAGAAGTTTTCGCTGTAGGATAATTACTGGTTGTAATCCACCAGTAAACAGAGAAGAAGACGTAGTGGGTGCGAACTGGAAATAAAACAAGTCGGCTTGGCCATCTAACCAGTCGTGTCTAGAAGGTAACCAAAAAGTTGCGAAAACGTGCGAAAAACTCTCGCGGCCCGACGACCTACCCTAACCTTAACCATTCAAGGTCAATGCGACGTTTCAATGAGAGTTTCGCAACTTGTGGGTTACCTTCTACAGTAGACACGACCCATCTAACCATCTACCGAGAGAAAAATAGAGAGAGGTCTTCAGGAATTTGTTTCAATTGGGCAAGTTGTAATTGTTCTTTCATGTCAGCTGGTATTGGCCATGTTTCATGTTGTCCGGAGACGAAGACAAGCATTTGCCCTGTAATTGAGGCAGTATTATCGTATTTTGCCGTTTCCATACAGCTTTTCTAATGCGATACTTCAAAATGCGCATAAAAATACATGAATGGAAATGTGGCTACTGGTGATCCTGGATAACAGGCATCATGAAGCTGGTTATCACCTGTCTCTGTGAACACTGGGGTTTCCAGCTACAAGCGGAAGAGGCGGGTTGTTACGCGACGTTACCACCCACATAATCAGAAACATAAAATGACATATTGAGATGAGATAAAACGGTGAGGTGATAGAAATCGGTTACAGCGACAATTAAAAGTGATATAACTAACCAATATAATAAGAAGCTTTAGGAAAAACTATTGCTTCAAATATTGATACGACACTCGCTCTCTCCACATGCGGTCCCCCCTTAAGTCTGAACGAGGATTTCGCCCTTGGCGAGCAGTGACCGGTGACATACTGAAGGAGCCAGGACACATCAATCAGAAGAACAGGTGCTTACACGCCGTCCCTCCCGTCTAATCCTGCCCGACCTCGTACAGAACAAGCTTGTTTCGTCAGTCGTCCACCTGCTTTGTCTTCTGACCCGAAGTCACCCAGAGTGACAACCTGCAAGCTTTGTTTCTTTTATTCTGGACTCTTTTCTCTCCTATTTTTCTGTCCAGCAGCAGAGCTGTCAGGGTTAGGTGCAAACCTTCTAATTCAAGTGACGTACAAGTCTCACTTTGTACTAAAGTGTTTAAAGGAAAATGTAAACACAAAGATGCACACGTGCCCTATACTGTACGTACACAAATACAAACCCATATAGAGGGCACATCTTAGTATAAAATTGCAGGTAAGTTATTTTGAACAAAAGAAAGCAGAGGCTACAGCCAACCACACATGAATAATAGATGAATTAGATCCACAGAAACAGAATCAGTCACATTTGAATGTGATGAAATGCATTCTGGAGCAAACTATTCCACAGTCGAGCCAAAGAGGCAGACCCAGTCACTTTCTAGACTCCAGCGCTAAAATAATTGCACTCACAGTACTGCAAACACACAAACACACACAGAGTGATGAAGAGGGGAGGCAAAGGCTCGAGAGTGTACATAGAATGCACCACATAAGATGGAAAATAAAACCCACTGAATAATAATAATAATAATAATATTAAAATCAGTACCCATATTTGCAGCATGCACACATCAATAAACACTGCAGCAGCACCCAAAGGTCTCCATTCTTTTCTGCTCTGTTCTTATCTTTCGTTTCTTTCCACATCAGTGGTGGAGATTTGAATATTTAAGACGAAAACTCACAATGTATTTCGCCTCGAGTGCACTCTCTACCAATCGGCGCCTAGGTTTCTGAGGCTATAAATAAACACAACAGAACCTACTTTTCCCGACGGACACAGACCAACCGCCGCCCTTGATTACACCGAAATAAGCATTTTACAGCTACCTCAGACCGTCTTCCCTGGGGCGGAACCTCACTGTGGGTCTTATAAGTGTCGGGCAAAACCCGATAGTTTCCCCGGAAACCACCTTCTCGGTTAGGTTCTGTAGGGGTTAACAAACACACCACAGTCTTATTATCTCACATCCAATGGCCAACCACTGACGGGGGGACATGTCCCTGTGTTTAATTACACTCGGTCGGGTGGAGGAAGCATTCATTGTACAAAGCGTAGTGGCGTTCCACAAAAGAAACAAAAGAAGAAGATACTGTGCGCTCGCGCCGTGGATGTATTATAAGAACTGGATACCGGACCCCAAGACGGTGCCTATTCATTCCAAATAGAATTGCTTGAGTGGCGCATACGCCAAAAAAGTTTTCTATCTCCCAGGTTTATTTCCGAGGTTTGCAGCCCACTGAATATGCGCAGTCGTGTTTCCCCCGCTGGCCCTGCCCGCGAGTTCTCGCTCAGCCTATACAGATGTTATGATGAAGTCACAGATGTTTAAAGCTGCAGTGGTTAGAAATGAAGCAAATATGATTAAAAAAAGTTAATTTTATAAACCGTATCACTGTATATATACTATGTATACTATATATCACTATATCCTGACAGTAGTGCATGAGACAGGTAATCTGAAAAAAAATCATGTGCCTCTGTGTCCTCCAGTGCTCCTAACGGCATCTGCAAGATTTCACAGAGCGGAGGAAAACAACCAATCAGAGCAGAGCTGGAGCCTGCCTTCGCTGAGCAGCTGTCAATCACTCGCGAACTCCGATCAAACGGTCAAACTAGGCAGCGCTGATCAAATATGAATCAATATTCTGTTACTGTAATGCCTATTTCTGAATGGAAACAATACAATCACATAATGAGGAGCTTTAGAAAAACTATTGCTCCGAATATTGACACGGCACTCGCTCTCTCCACACGCGGTCCCCCCCTTAAGTCTGAACGAGGATTTCGCCCTTGGAGAGCAGTGACCGGTGACATACTGAAGGAGCCAGGACACATCAATCAGAAGAACAGGTGCTTACACGCCGTCCCTCCCGTCTAATCCTGCCCGACCTCGTACAGAACAAGCTCGTTTCGTCATTCGTCCACCTGCTTTGTCTTCTGACCCGAAGTCACCCAGAGTGACAACCTGCAAGCTTTGTTTCTTTTATTCTGGACTCCTTTTCTCTTATTTTTCTGTCCAGCAGCAGAGCTGTCAGGGTTAGGTGACACCTTCGAGCTCAAGTGACGTACAAGTCTCACTTTGTACTAAAGTGCTTAAAGGAAAACATAGACATACATTTGCAAGCGTGTGCCCTATACTGTATGTACACAAATACAAACCCATATAGAGGGCACATCTTAGTATAAAATTGCAGGTAAGTTATTTTTAACAAAGAAAGCAGAGGCTCCAGCCAACCACACATGAATAATAGATGAATTAGATCCACAGAAACAGAATCAGTCACATTTGAATGTGATGAAATGCATTTTGGAGCAAACTATTCCACAGTCGAGCCAAAGAGGCCCAGACCCAGTCAATTTCTAGACAGCAGTGTTAAAATAATTGCACTCACAGTACTGCACTTTGGATGAAACCATCCACCAAATGGCAGTTATTACATGATGCAATGTTTTTACTCTACATTTGGCATCACCGGTCATCAGTATGAACACCGCAGACTGTCTCAACAGATGCAGACGGCAGTGATAAGCCTGTCACTGGCCGGCTATTTCGTTCTGCTTCCTCCATCCTTCTTTTCGGTCTCTGTTTTCATGAATACTGACAGGTGGTCGACCGAAAAAACTACAAATAATGGTGGAAAAAGACGTGATATAACATAACATTTGTAGCGTGACTTTTGACACAAATGAGAGCAGACTGGATGTTCACAAGTTAAAAGAGTCTGACATTTGATTTTCACACTGTGGAGATAAATGGACATCATTGGCTGCCTGGAGAGACTGTCACCCCAAAAATAAAAGACAGCGTAGGTTTTCATGTGCTTAAAATGACATGTTTTTTTTTTGCGTTTTTCTGACAAGCCACCTCTTTCAGTCGTACAAATAATGACTGTTCTGTCTTATTCACAAAGGTAGGTAGGAAGGTAGGAAGTAGAGTGATGGTGTAACTGTGTATATTACTGCAAAGCATCTTGGGGAGAAGGTCAAGGTCAATGGTTTACCGTAAAAAGCATGTTTGACACCCGGAGACCATGACCGGCGTGCGATCTCCCACCATCAGTCAGTGTTGTTTTATTTTAACCACAATCTTTCCCTATCATTAAAAGAGTAGTTTGACATTTTGAGAAATGTGCTCTTTGGCTTTCTTACCGAGAGTTAGATGAGAAGATCAATACCACTCTCATGTCTGTCCGCTCAACATCAAAGGATAACTTCGCTATTTTTCAACCTGGATCCTATTTTCTCATGTTTGGTGTCTAAGTGACTAATGGGAACAACAATTTTTGAAATCGGTCCAGTACTGAGGGAGAACGCTGCAGACGGCAGCAGCTAAACGGTCTTTAATGTAATCAATCAGGGCAATTCAGGCTCTGATTGTCATTATAAGTGTCTGACAACATTATGGAAAGGAGCCCACAGAGAAATAAAATGGTTTGTTTGTTTGTTATCGTGTCCAAGTCTCGCTCGGATAAGTCTCGTTCTGAAATCTCGCGTCGCAAGTGGCTTGTTGCCAGAAGAGACACTGGTGGAAACGTGAGTGAGAGTGGAGAGAGGAGTGCCGCGGGTAACCGGTGTTTTAACCAAGAAACCGGTTAGCTTAGCTTACCGCAGGACTATTCCTTGCCTGGGCGCAGTAACATCCTGGAGTTTTGTCATCACAGTGAGGCGGAGACTCCCAAGAGGTTACTGCACCTGCACAAGAAACAGTCCTGAACATAACCCCCCATAAAACCACAACTTGAGTTCTTTTACACTTCTGTTTTTCTACCAATTAAACAAACATTATATAACGTGTTAATTAGTGAGCTTTAGAGGTGCTGTTGCGTTATTGTTGGACAGAGCCAGGCTAGCTGGTTCTTCCTGTTTCCAGTCTAAGGTAACCGGCTGCTGTTGCGTTATTGTTGGACAGAGCCAGGCTAGCTGGTTCTTCCTGTTTCCAGTCTAAGGTAACCGGCTGCTGGCGGTAGCTCAGCCCGTTCTCATTCCCAGGGCGTCAAATACCGAGACTTTGTCACGGCCGTCTGCGTTCGATACCGCCGCACAAGGCACCCTTTAGAGCCGGTATGACACGCACCAGGCTTTCCATTAACTACAATGTAAACCCATCCGCGGCAACAGCAAACGCTCCGATAAAGTGCACCAGGAGTATGATGACGTAGTTTAAAGAGTGAAAAGACACACTAAGGGTGGGCGGGAGAGGAGGTGGATGGGCCCATCAAACACAAGGCTTTCATCCAGGAGACCGCTGTTCACGTCCCGTACGTTAAGTTTCACTTTCACGTTACAATCAGCTGTTCGTTCGTGTCCCGTGTTCACAACGTTCAGTGTCATTTTCACTGTTCAAAAGAAAGTAGATTTAAGCCCGACCATGAGAAATTATACCCTTGGAGGTCAGCGCAAACCCCCGGAAAGACTTCCAGAGGGTGTTACGTTGCTCTTTAAAGAGGCTAAACATGATTTGGTGTTGGCCATTTATCGTAGGGTTGGCTCAGTCCCCAATGTGTCCTTGAGCAAGAACTCCCAAACTGCTCCTGATGTGTGTATCCCTTTAAGACAAAAAGCATCTGCAAAAGACCGGACACTAATGACAACATTTTTCAGCGTCTGTACAGCGATAGAAGATCCTGCAGACCTCTCACAGCGCAAATCTATTTGTTATAGATGGTAAAAATTGTTACGATATTGGCTATAAAAATAGTTGTTTTCCCATTTTTAGGCACTGTAGCTTTGTGTGCAATGGAAGACAGGGTGCTTTCCTTTTTAATTTACTGACTGTCAGCAGAAATGAGGTAACTTGAGTCAGGAGTTTTTTCAAAGCAGCTATCTAAATCTCCCCGAGCTCTTACTCAGTGGAAAACAAACAGAAGAACCCCAATGTTTTTTTCAGATATCTCCCCGGTACACTAAATCAAACAAGCAAGATACAGTCACGTGCAGGACGCACCAAATGTATTCAACACGTGCACACAAAATGTAACTACACCCAAAACGTGCCAGTCTCCCCAAAGAAGTCAATCATTATGCGTCTCACTGTGCGAGGAGGATATTATCTGAACATACTGAACTGAGTCATTATGGCCCACCATGATGTGCCTCCTTCTCCTCCATCTCTCTCTTTTCAATACAATGACTCTCCCTCTCTTCCTGTCTCCCTCTGAGGTCTGTGAAATATAAACAGACACACACAAAACACTGCTCTCACCGTCCCCGGAGACACACTTCCTCCCACCATTTCGCTCCCCTCCTCCTCCCCCTCTTCCTCCTCCTCCTCCTCCTCTCTCTTCCTATATTCTTTCGCTCTCTCCTCTTCCGTCTCTCATTTTTTCCTTCCTGTTTTCTTTTAGTCTCTCTCTTTGTGGGAGGTGAATATTTTAAATCAACCCTGAGACGAACACCGTCTGCGACCTTCATGAATCACAGGCTCCCGCACCTCTTCTTTCATTTTCTCCCACTCTCCTCCTTTGTGGTTCTCCTTTATATTCCCGTATCTTTATGTGGGGCATCCCCCCCCCACCCCTCCACGCGCCACCACCACCCTCCCCATCCCCACATATTGTCCAGCCTGCCTCTCTATTCTCTCATCTCTTTCAGCCGTGCTGGCTGGCACACCGAAGTCCGTCTTGCTCCGTCCCTCCTTCAGATGTCTCATTTAAAAAAGGTGTTCCATTTCACACGATTCAGAAAGAAATGATGTTCAAATCTGAAGTTTCTGATGTGTGAATGGCATAGTTGGTTTTTTTTTAATGATATTTTCTGAAGTGATTGCACAATAAAATCTAAGATAAAGAACATCTATGTCAATGTGGTCCAGTATGTGTTTTTAACCTGAAACACACACACACCTCCTCTATTCAGTGAGTCACCCTCTAAATGTTTCTCCTCTCATTTGACTCAAGGAAAGCAGCTTCCTGAGAGCTGTCTGCTCAACCAGCCGTCCTCACACTCAACCCCCCCCCCCCCCCCCCCCCCCCACCTCCCTACACACTCAAACACACACACACAACCCTGCACTTTTCATTATTGTCGCATGTCTTACCTAAGAGGCAAAAAAAAAAAAAGCACTCTGAGAGCAGCAAATTTTCTGTCCGCAACAATTTTCGAAAACAAAGCAAGCACGTTCAAAAGCATGCAGATGAGCTGCAGCCTTAATCACCACTGGGCCCAGTTTGGACACTTGAAAGCACGCGAGCTCAGACTTTCCTCATACTGGGGCACATCCCTGAAATCTTTATTATGGTAATACCGTAGGCAACGCTGGGAAACGCAAACCCAAAAACACAAACACACTCGCGTAAAGACACATACTTAATTCTCAGCAGGTCTCTTTTCCTTCAAGGCCCTGAGTTGAAATATAAAAAAAAAAAGGTCTCTGTTTTTGTCAGATAAGAGAAGAAGCAGGTGGGGGGCCTGAGAGAGAGAGAGTGTGTGTTTTTGCGCTTAAGTAGATGTGTGCCTTTGCAGAAGTCCCTGCAGAAACTTGGGTTTGTGCTTAAGGATGTAAGACTTGACCTGACTGCTGAAATACACAGCGAGAGGTGAGGCAGAGTTAGTAAGAGGAGGCATAAAGGATGTCACTGATAAGTGATGAGGATTGGGAGTGATGAGAAACAGACTGCAGCGTTGGGAGGAGGAGGAGGAGGAGGAGGAGGAGGAGGAGGAGGAGGAGGATTTGTATTTCACCTGCCAGAAGATGTTGTCGATGGTGTTGCCCAGGAATCCTTCTCTGTTGTCGGATGACAGCAGTTTGGGCCCAAGTATCGTCATGAACTCCTCAAAGTCCACCTGGCCGTCCCCTGCAGGCACACACACACACACACACACACACACACACGCACACACACACACACACACACACACACACGCACACACACACACACACACACACACACACGCACACACACACACACACACACAGACACACACAGAAAGGCAACATAAAATCAGACACACAGACAGGAATGCTGGCAGACAGGAGCTAAATAATGCATTTTATGCTCAAGTTTATTCGCTTGCCGAAACAAAGAAAAGCGCCCTGAGACAGATCAACAGATGGATGTGCCCTCATCCGTGACAAACACCCATGCATCATCAGCACTAATTCACCTTTCAAAATAAGGTGTGTGCACCTGTGCGAGTGCGTGCCTCTGTGTGCTGTCTGATTGTGGGATTGTTTTTTGTGTCAAAGCGACAATTCAGGGAACATTTAGCAATTTTAAAATTCAAGGGACACAACTTGCGTTTGCATTACGTATTCTACTGCAGCATGTTGTTAGAGATAGCAATCAACAGCCAGCGTCCCGTGGAATTAATACTCAGTGAACATCCCCGCAGCGGCATGTCTTATAACTGAGTTACTGCATAAACGTATTATACTATATATTGCCAATATTGATATTACGACTCGTTTACAGTGTTATCTAATGTTCTATTTATTGTTTGCTATAATATCAGAAGCATTGGATGTAGTCTGCATGCCTCAGTGCTGCTGTGCTAGTATTGGTAGGATAACACTTTATTTTATGGGGCTGTAATTTCTGAATAACTCCAAAGAAGTTCCCTTCAATGAACTACATCATTTGGTGCTAATTACAGGGAAAATAGAGACAATATTCAATTAGTACTCTTGCAATGAATTATAATTAATTGCTGTAGTAACCTAGGGAGTCTTTTAGTCCGTGCACAGCAAAAGGAAAAGCATGCAATTCAACATGTATGGAGAATTCAATAATATTTACTTTGAATGGAGCTGTTTTTTTCAAGGAAATTCCTTTTTTTCCTCCTACAATTAGTGCCAAATTACACAGTTATTTCCAGGAAACGTCTTGGAAATTATCAAGAAATGCAGACCCCGTAAAATGAAGCGTTGCCTTGTAATACAGCATATTATTAGTTTCAAACAGCATTAGTGCTCTGTTCTGAAACCTGACTGCAGTTTCTCAAAAATGCAGCTTTAAATTAGCATAATAGAATCTTATATTTTAAGACCGCTTTACCTAAAACCTGAGGGAAGGATGAGAATATAATGCCAGTGATCAGTGGATTAAGAGGATTTAATGACGTAAAATGAATCATCTGAAGGGACATGCAGGTCGTCTAACACCTGATAATAATTGAACTAATCGCGCCTGCGAACGCTTTCAGTGCTTTATTAGCGCCGACATCGAGATGATAGAAGTCAGAGGTGGAGGGTTTTAAGAGCGATACCGTCTCCCCTCAGAACAAATGGCAGCGCTGCTCTCCGATGGTCAGACTGCTCACGGAGGCAAAAGCAAAAAGCTTTTAGCTTTGACCTTTGATATTTGCCTCGAGCTGTGGAATCAAGAGCAGGCAGAAAAGAACCAGCTGAAAGATTGACTAGCGTGTTTGTGATTCAGGGACTGCTTAGGAGCAATCGCAATCCTCTGTGGATTTACAAGCACAGCTGGAGTGTAAGGAGCAGGAGCAGACAGGTTCTCTTTTTATTGTCTCCGGGGGAATTTATTTTTGACGATTGACCACCTGCTGCTCATCAGGCAGTTTAGAAACAGTTTTGCGGAAACATTTTTGAAGGAGGCTGTAACTCAGAATCTCATTTGGCCTCAAGCAACTATAAGAGGCATTAAGTTACATGTTTCGAGCATCATTTAGCAGAGTTTTTCATTTACAGCACATTAAAATTCAACACACAGCAAATATTCATACGGCTTGCTTTCACTGGGAGGAAAATATTCTTCTTGTACGCAACAACTCTAACAAACATATATATATGAAAAGGTTCACTCTGTGTGTTCATGTGTGTGTGATCTGTGCCTGCACCCAAGTGTGTGTCCTTATGTAGTGCCTCACCATCCATGTCCAGTCTCTGCATGATGATGGCCAGCTCCACTTCGCTGGGCATGTAACCCAGGGAGCGCATGGCCATGCCCAGCTCCTGTTTGGAGATGAAACCGTTCCCATCCCGATCCAAAACACGAAACGCCTCACGGATCTCTGCACGACAAAACGAACAACATATCACTGTACAATACTGTCTGCCTTCCCCGCTTTCCTTTGGGGAAATAAGACACATTTCACTGTTACAGATCATTTTGGTCAGTTTTCATATACAGATAATAATTCTATAGATAAACAGTATATTATGTAATGTTTTGTTAACATTGTGGTGGATCCATTTATTTTCTACGTGATGTGTTTGTCTTGTTGGTGCTGATGTGTGGGTGTCTGGGTAGTTTGAGACAAGGTTGGCAGGTGTGGTGTTAAGATGTGAATGTGTCTTTCATTTATTTTCCTCTCCTTGTTTTGTATGTGTCTTAAAGAGGATCTATTATGCTCATTTTCAGGTGCATACTTGAATTTTGGGTTTACATGCTTTAATGTTCAAAAAACGAACTGCAGACCTTTTACATGCACCAAAAACTATATAACACACTAAGGGAAAGAGGAAAAGCACAAAAGCATAACAGTTTCTCTTTAAAGGAAGGGGGGCTCATCACAGCAGATGAAAATATCTGTTCATCTTTATTCTTTATTGCCATTAAAAAAGCGTCTGTTAATCATTTCCTCGCCTGTACTGCTTGTTACACTGTGTTAAAAAGACTGAACAGCAGCAGCACTGGCCGTTTGTTCATCCACTTGACATACAAATGACATATGTTATCATTTTCCTGGCAAGTATGTGAAGGCAGAAATAGTGTGATGTTGTCATAGCAACGCAAAACCTCTTAGGGAGGAGGTCGGGGCGGTTGGGCCATCAAACTGTGTGACTTTGGCACTGGAGACCGCTGTTTGCATCCTGTCTCTTACCTCTGTTCAGCATTGGTTTCTTTTAGGGCTCATTTTTTATCTGTTCAAAATGTACCTTAAAGGGAGATTTGTCAACTATTTAATACTCTTATCAACATGGGAGTGGGTAAATATGATTGCTTTATGCAAATGTATGTATATATTTGTTATGTGAAATCAATTAACAACACAAAACAATGAAAATATTGTCCAGAAACCCTCACGGGTACTGCATTTAGCATAAAATAATATGCTCAAATCATAACATGACAAACTGCAGCCCAACAGGCAACAACAGCTGTCAGTGTGTCAGTGTGCTGACTTGACTAGGACTTGCCCCAAACTGCATGTGATTATCATAAAGTGGGCATGTCTGTAAAGGGGAGACTCGTGGGTACCCATAGAACCCATTTTTATTCACATATCTTGAGGTCAAAGGTCAAGGGACCCCTTTGAATATGGCCATGCCAGTTTTTCCTCGCTAAAATTTAGCATATGTTTGGAGCATTATTTAACCTCCTTCGTGACAAGCGAGTATGACATGGTTGGTACCAATGGATTCTTTAGGTTTTCTAGTTTCATATAATGCCAGTATCTTCAAGCTTGCTTTAAAACTGAGCCCTAATTGCAAGTTGCGTTAATGCATTAAAGAACTTAGTGGCGAATTCACCAATTTACATACCATGTGGTTATTTCATACAGTCTATTTATTTATTGAATTACCAGAAAACATGCTATATCGTGATGGAAGATTTTGGCCATATCGCCCAGCCCCACAAGAAACACGACTCCAAATGAATGCTAATGTTGCTCCGTATCTGCGACTGTTTGCTTACGTGTCAACTTAAAAGGTGATGATGTGTCAGTTTTGTGTTTACAACTTGTTGCGCTGCCACCAAGTGTCCAAAAAAATCACTGAATGCAAACCAAACATAAAACATAGTGGTCGCAGATCAGACTAATTTGCAATCATAACAACACATCAGAAAATGCTGATATGTTTCAGTGACAAACGACCTACTTACTGTTTAGGTTTGAGGACTTGTTGATTTAAAACGCTTAAAGACTTCCACATTGTAACGCTGAGCCATCAGATGGTGTGAATGAAATGATTAACAGATTTTAGCAGGTCTGCAGACGGAGCTGAAAGGTGCTTCCCTGGAGCTGATAACTGGCTTTCCCATTAACTGGAAGTGCTGCGGCGTCTCTCTCAGGCTAGTCAAGGTGAGGGTGATCTCCTGCCCCCCCTCCCTTCCTCTCCCTCTTTCCTTGTCTCTCTTACATCTTTATATACTTATTGTATTTTACAAACCCCGAGGGGCCTGTACCAATCCCTCCACACAGCACAATCTCCACCAGCAGTGCCAAGAGCATTTCCGACTCTCTCCTCCCACGTAAACGGCTTCCTTCTAACTCGAAATTGTCAGTAAACGCACACAGCTCACGAGGCAACGCTCTGTCCGTGCAGCAGAATTACTCAAACCTCCGAGGACCTTCTCAGAAAACACCCTGGTCAATCTCCGACTAATTACCTGCCAATCAGCCGGCACTGTCTGAGCGGAGGTGGAGCTTTGGGGGTGGGGGCGGAGGTGGTTCGATTTTATCGACTTGATAAAGACGGCAGAGACAGCACAGGACTTTTCAAACATCTTTTCGCGGGCGAGCATTTTTTCTGCGGCTCTCTACACTTGAAGGGCGAGAGAGGGTGTCATTTCAGCTGGAATTTGTGCAGATCTTTAGAGAGAGACACAATCGAGAAGAGTAATAGCCTGCTGCACGAGGGAATTTAAATCACAATTTCCCCAAGACTAATCCTTATTCCCAACTTAAACAATGAATTTTACATGAAGTCCGTCTCTCTCTGTGTCTCTCTCTCAGGCTGTGTGCCATTAATATTCTCGTCCTGGCATGCTGCTCCTTCCTTCCTTCTGTGTAATAAGTCCGTCTCAGATCTGCCTCCTATGACTGTCTTTGCTCTGTCGGCTGCGCGGGAGCCGAAGTTCAGTCGCGGCCCCGATATATAAGCCTGTAAATATCCCCAACGGCTGATAACTAGAGTGGAGCGCCGAGCCACTGCCTCCCTTTCTCTCTCTCACTAAATAAAGTGAGAATCAGAGGCGGGGGATTGGGAACGCGGGCGAGCGCGCAGCCTTCCCCAAACAAAGTGAGATGAATTTGTATGCAGCTCAACAGTGAAGAGTACATTTTCAATAGGAGCCGGTCCTTGATGTATCACTGTGCAATGACTCTGCGTGTGTGTGTGTGTGTGTGCGTGTGTTTGTAGGAGCATGCAGCCGTGCCTGTGTATTAGGAATTCAACCCCTCAGGATTGAACATGTTCTCGCTGTGATTGATGAAACGCCTCAAAACCAGAGAAAAGGATAGCGGCGATCCAACACAGGGGTGATTAACTAGCCTTCTATCTGCGCTAACACATGATCCTAGAAGAACCTTCAGGATCTCTCTGAAGTGGGATTAGGAGTTTTCAAACGCTGGCAGCAAACACCGTGGATATTTTGCCCACATCGAACAATCCCATTGGCTGCGTCGGATCCGCGGCTGACAGGGTTTAGATAATGCCTCATCACGGAGTGCAAATTTAATTTATATAATAGCTCTACACAGGTCCAAAACTATTTCGACCTTCTCGCTGCCCTTGACAAACAAAACCTACACGGAGGCAAGACGCACTAATGAGGGTGAGACGTTTCAGTCACCGCACCAGCTCTGCTTTCAGCACACCAAAGCAACTGTTTTAGTGAACTGGGTTGAGTCGAGTTGTGCACAGGGGACACTGGATTAAAAGATTTATGCTACAAAGTACTTCATACCAAAGCTCATTCGAGCAAACTACAATAGGGCCACATGTATAAACAAATAAACCGCCTCAGTCAGAAACACACTCTCATGCTCTCTGTCAGGATTAGCTATTTTATTTCCCTCCAAAGCAACCCATGTCAGAAATATATGCAGCTGTCGCAGTGTAGAAGTCTTTGTTTTGTGCATATGTGAGGTTACGTCTTATGCTTCAGGATCCCTGAGCCTGCGGTCAGTCGTGCACTGAACACACACTCTATAGATTGCATTAAAGTAAAACTCCTCTGTGTCAATTTAAGCCAATTTAGCTTTAACCTGCAGTTTGTTACTACTTGGGTTTTATTTTCTTAACTCTGGCCATCGATTATGATAATTTTGTACTCACCAAAGCTCTGGGGAAAATGCTTTAAATTAGGGCTGTCAAAGTTAACGCGATAACAACGCGTTAACGCAAATTCGATTTAACACCACTAATTTCTTTAACGCATTAACGCAACACGTGGCTTTACTTTAGCTCAAACTGTCAAAGTGCAGTTCTATTTTCACACAGTCTATTTACCATAGAGGCCTTTGTGAGCGCTGGTGGCATCAATTGTCATGCGAGATGGATTGAAAACTTGAATTAGGAAACCAATATCAATACATTGGTGTCCTGCTTCAGGCCTATATATTTTATTTCTGTCATTCTGAGCCCTGTGACGGATTTTACTTCATAAGCAACATAATTGGAAACCAATGCGTCTAGTCAAGCTCTGACAGAATGGCTAAATGGAAAAACCTTTCCCCGGGAGAACTGAGGCGCTGTAACGGCATTGTTGTAGTAGTGAAACATTAATTGCTCGCACTTTACTCTGTACCCCCACCACCTCCCACCCATCCCCCCCCCCCTCTCTCACTCACCTCCCAGCTCCTCTGTGGAGATGCTGTTGAGCTGGAAGGCTTCGCTGCCCTCCATCAGGTTGCTGGTCAGGTAGTTGTCTGGATAGAGCAGGCCCGCCCGCACATGGTGGAATGGCATCTTCTCCCTGCAGAGCACACACACACACACATACACAGTCTAAATAAACTTTGCATGTGTGTGTGAGCGATAAAACTACAGGTAAGAGGGATTTGAGTCACAGTGTGTGCATGTGTATTCAAACTCTGACGATCATGAGCCCTTTTTAGAAACACAAGCTCCTGTGGAGGGAGCACTGTTCCTTCCACTCTGCTAATGCTCATTCCTGGGAGAAACCGCTGTCTTCTCGTGGCAGAATCCCAGTGGCAAATTATGTAATCACATTATAATTCAACAGAGTCACAAAAAAATATTCCACTGTTATTATTGTTCTGATAAATACCATCAGAGCGCAATCAGGAAAAGCGGTATGATCATTCTCTCGCTGTCCTCCTGCTCGTTCTTTGTTCGGGAAAGGTCCTGTCACTCGCTATCATTTCCTCTAATTTCCCCCCGTCAGATCTCCTGACTTCCTGTCCCGCCAGACAATCCCCACCACCGCCCAACAGCTCACCGAGCGACCTCGGGGCACGACGGGGCATCAATCAGCCGCGGACCCTGCTGTCGTGTGATCAGAGCGATTCTCTGCTTTGATTCATGAGAGTTGACCCTCTGAGGACTTTCCCGGTGTAATATTTTGACATTGGCGATATGCTTCACGTAATATTCCTGCCAATAGTGCATGCTGAACTGTCGAGGTGAGGGAGAAAGATAGGGAGGGAGGAAGAGATAGAGATCCCGGGAGTATTTGGTGAGCGTGCCGCTGCCAGACAGGAGAGATAGAGAGGGAAGTGGGGATGTCTCTGTCACAGGAAACATGGTCAAATATAAACATCTCAAATATAAACCTCTCCTCTCCTCTCCTCTCCTCTCCTCTCCTCTCCTCTCCTCTCCTCTCCTCTCCTCTCCTCTCCTCTCCTCTCCTCTCCTCTCCTCTCCTCTCCTCTCCTCTCCTCTCCTCTCCTCTCCTCTCCTCTCCTCTCCTCTCCTCACCCTCTCCTCTCCTCACTGTTATTTGAGACTTAAAATCCTTTATAAATCTTTGCGAATCAGAGCCGAGGGAGGAGCAGGACACAGACTGAGCGTAAAGACAAAGACAGTGTAAAAGGTTGAGAGCCGCGGGACAGGAGAGAGTCTGCTCTGCTGATCTGTAGAGGACACCAGGTGTGAAAATAACTGTATGTATGAGACAGAGATAGACAGCAGACACAGTGTGTGTGTGTGTGTACACACATAGTTTGTGAGCTCTGACGAAATATATTCTTCAGTCCATCTGGCCCTGGTTCTACTCTTGTCCCACCTGCATATTAAAGTACTCAACACGCATCTGTTCTGCAGTCGTGAGTCTCAGGTCTCAGCCGCTTGAGGCGGCTGATGTTAGCCAGTGTAACTGACACTGAGACAGTTTGCTGACTTCATGACTCTTTAATACTTGTGGTCATAGACGGCATTTTGCAATTTCCACTAGAACTGCAACAGCAATCGATTAGTATAACTGTTTAATTAGTCGCCAGCTATTTTGATAATCGATTAATCAGATTGAGTGTTTTTTAAGAAAAAAAATTCTAAATTCTCTGATTCCAGCTTCTTAAATGTGAATATTTTCTGGTTTCTTTACTCCTCTATGACAGTAAACTGAATATCTTTGAGTTGTGGACAAAACAAGACATTTGAGGACGTCGTCTGGGAAACACTGATCGACACTTTTCACCATTTTCTGACATTTTATAGACCAAACATCTAATTGATTAATCGAGAAAATAATCGTCAATGAAAATAATCGTTGGTTGCAACCCTAATTATTACTTATGGTCACATTAGCTGCGGTTTAGCGAAAGTTACATAGTCTTGCTTTAAAGGCAGGGTGGGCGATCTTGAGACACTACCAAGAGTACACTAGATTATTAAAAATGATCCAGCCGAAAAACGCAGCCCGATGTTGCCCACTCTTTTCTAATGAGAGTAAGTAGCATCATTAGCACCAAAAGTCACTAAATCAGGCAAGAAAGTCGCAAAGTCTGCAACACTGACAGTCCGTCCCTTAAGGCCTCCCTCCAAAGCCACTCCGCCAAAATTATCATTACACATACGTAAACATTTCATAATGAACGTAACAAACACGGCTATTGTTGGTACTCACAGCTGTCAAGCTGGCAGCTTGTGTAAGACTCTGGTGACGCGCAATGAGTGCACGAGCAGAGTGCGTGCAGGTAGACACTAGGCAGGTAGGCAGAACGGTAGCTTATTACAGTCCTGCGACAGCCACAGATTTTTTTTTTTCGTCAGAGCATTTGATTTATCGATTGCTGACGGGATGTAATGAGAATTCCAACTAATACGTCAAAAAATGTTTCTAAAATCTTTACCAACTTTGCCTTTAAGGTGCAACGCATGTCAATATCAATTAAATATTGCCACATTAATTTTGAGACTGAATTAATTCAAAGATTTAATTAAATGAATGAATCAGATCATCACTGAGGAGACTGCTGAATTAAACCCTCTGTGGCAACAGGTTTGTTTTACGACACGAAATGGCCCTTTTTCTTCAGTTTCTCACAACGACAGATGAAACAACTCAAAGGTTGATTGGAAAATAAATCACATCACACATGTTCGTTCTAACGTGATGGACAGAAACATTTGACAGGAAGCAACAGGTTTATATGAAACCTATGACTGCAAATATTAAAAAGTGAGAGAGAGAGAGAGAGACTGGCTGCTTTTTCTAAGCGTCTGCATCATATTTCACTTGACAATAATATGTGGTTGTCTATTTTTAGTGGTGACTGATTAGGCCGCCAGTACACATGCATATACGAGAGTAAACACGTTGGGAATATGTGTTGCCATGCATGTGCAGAGACAGCAAATGTATACATGTATATTAATGTATATGTATGCGTACATGTATACATATAAATGGTCCTCTGTTCTCTGCAGAAATTGTAAATAATTAATACGTGTTTATGATCATTTTTCATACAGGTGCATTAGTGCATGCATGTCTGTAAGACGAGTTCATGTGTTTACCTGTACCTGGATGTTGGGAACATGCATGTACTATATGAGATTGTTATCTTCTCCCCTTTAGGTGGCGGTGGTGGGAAGACAATAGCTTGTATTTGCATTATGATGTATTAAGTTTGTCAATATGTATCAGTGATCTGTGGTGCATTTACAAGTGGATATATTTATGTAAATGTCTAACGAACTAATTGCGAGATGAAAAACAATGAAAAATGAAGAACATTTAATGGCTGTAAAATAAGCCACAGCCAGCTGAAATCCCGAAATTCTACAACTCCTCAAATTAAACAGGATCTGGCAACTATTTAATCGGTGGATAAATTAATAAGACATATGATATGAAATTAATATGAGAATGTATTTTAACAGTCCATCTGCTCTCGCAATTGTTCCACTGACAGAAACGCCCACTCACTCGTGGCGAAAACCAGCGGAGACGCATACGCATACATCAAACTCGGTCACGCTGATTCTCTCTCACTCGCTCCTTATTTTTCCTCCCATATATTTTTGGATTGAGTTTTTTTCTACTGGTGAAAACACAGACTGTTGTCACAGAGACGGGCATGAGAGCTGACAAGGACAAACTTTAGCAGAAAACCTCCATCTGATAAGCATCATCGCCTGGCTGAGAGCAGGAAGAGGAGAGGCAGGCAGACAGACAGACTAACAGACAGACAGGTGAGAAAGAGAGAGAGAGGGGGAGGGGGTGCGAAGGGGATGAAAGGAGCGAAGGAAAGCGGGGCTGACTGACAGTGTTTGAACTGTAGGGTCAACTGCACCCCAGGGAGCCCAGTTTCAAGTCTCCAGCGTGGTGATCAGAACGAATTTGAGCGCCGACTGGAGGGAAGAGGCTGAGATGAAGGGAAGAGGAGCCGCTGAGATTGAGCCAAAAGCTGGGAATATGGAGAAAGGAGAATCATGTTTTGTCCTCACCTCCCTCTGTCCCCACGGAGAGGAATGCATTAGCAGAATGGCAGAAAAAAAGCTGAGAGGTCACAACTGTTTTTCCCCCCCCCCAACAGCACATGCACGGCGCTGCCATCACAAGCAGCCAACCCGGACAAGACAACAGCATTAGCAGAATCGAGCCTTATTCATCACATCAAAAGGAAACAGGTTGTTACAACTGCCGCAGCCACCGATTAAGCATCAAAACATGCAAAACCGTGTGATTTAAATGCATCCAAGGACTGTCTGATGAGGGATGTGTTAGCTGGCCAGGCAGACAAATCAACAAACGATTCTCTTTTTACTTCAAGCCGCTAAAACGTCAGATAGCTCCCCATGTCCTCTCCAGTTTGGGAGATAAGGCACCTGCCGCCTGCCAATATAATGAGAGACCACAGTTGATCGTTTGAAGCACCAGATTAAGGTAAACTGCATCTCTGTGATTTGTCAAATAGACCACAAAGACAAACAAAATGGACATAAGACGTGTTACCTCAACAGTCAACCCAGAGCTGGCCCTGACCAATTTGGTGCCCTGTAGGCAAGATTTTAGCTGGTGCCTGTTGCATCGCAGCCAATTCCACCACCAATCATCGGGTGATGCTGCAGGCAACCCAGAAAATAGGGCCTATTTAAAGAGGACCTATTATGCTTTAGTGCTTTTTCTCTTTCCTTCAGTGTGTTATATAGTTTTGTGTGCATGTAAAAGGTCTGCAAAGTCCACACCAAAGGGAGTTACTCTCTTCCACAGAAACACTGCTCCTGAACTGCCTGAAACACCTCGCTTTCTCTCTCACGTTCTTCTGTAACGTGGTGATGTCACCAAGTAACACATTTGCATAATACCTGCCTAGCAGCTAATTTGGCACGCCCTCAAACAAAGCTGGCTAGAGCCGAGCTTGAGCGGAGTCTGAAGAGTTTGGTTCAGTTGACCAATCACAACAGAGTGGGCCAGCTGACCAATCAGAGCAGCCCGGGCTTACCGAGAGGGCGGGACAAGATTTCAAACAGAGCATTTCAGACAGAGGGTGAAAAGAGGTGCTGCAGCACAGCCGGTATGAGAAAAATAAAGCGTTTTTTGAACATTAAAGCAAGTAAACATGTTCTAGTAGAAACCCCAAAACAAGTATGAACCTTAAAATAAGCATAATAGGTCCCCTTTAATAGATTATTATGTTCTTGCTGGCTTTTTTTGTAATATTTTGAAATAATAGAATTAAAATAGTATTTGTTAGGGATGCACCGATACCAATACTGGATCAGATATCGGACCGGTACCGATTCACATAGCTGGATCGGATATCGGTGACAATGGGGGCGATCCATTCAACTCAATTCTATGTTTATATACTATATACATTATACACTGCAATTTGAATTCCTGTTTAAGTTTTGACCAATTTATTGCTGCTTTAAAAGATTTACACTTGAATTGTAATTCCTGTTAATTTTGAACATTTTCCACCAAGTCGCTGGTGTACGATTTATTATTTTAATAATGAACAATTAAATAAATTTATAGTTATACATTCATTGGTCACATTTTGCTTTACAGTTAGTAAAACAATGTTTAAGTCAGGCCTGATGTTGCCTTACACATAAAAGAATGATCCCAGTCACTTCCACACAGTGAGTCATACAGCTTATTAATTAAACACTGGTATCGCTATCGGTATTGGGTCTAAAAAAAGTCGGATCGGTGCATCCCTAGTATTTGTAAAAAAAAAATAGAAAAAGTTATACATTTTGAATTATTTTTTCTGCCCCTATGGATGAATGGCACCTCTAGCATTCGCCTATACCGCCTATGCCTATAGTGCCGGCTCTGAGGCAACCAACAATAAAATGGCTTCTTATTAGTTTTGCAGCTAAACCAATGATAGAAAAAATGTCAATCAAATAACTCTCTCTCTTTTCTGTCTCTGCTCAATGTCACATTGTCAGTGTCCTCCCGAAGTCACCTTGGGCAAAGACAGGCAGCCTCTCTCTGCACACAGCTGTGATCTCTGCTGTCTCTCTCTTACCCATCATGGCAGCACTCTAAAACAATTTCCTCAACCGAGGCGGCTGGATGGGCTGCACATCTTGTCGCCTATGGCCGTCTCTCTCCCGAAGGTCAACCTGGGTCATCCAACGCGCTCTATCTGACCCCACCACCACCACCAGCTGCTGCACCAATATGCTTCACCAGCAGCCCAGGCAGCAGAGGAGATGTGGACGTGTGCGCCCTTGATCTTCTGTCAGGTGGTCTGAAACGACAGCTTGTTGGATGTTTAAAGAGTCCCCAACCGACGGGGGAAAAGAGTTGGACACCAACGATGGGTCCGCCACACTGCGCGCATCTGCAGCAGAGGGAGCACAGCTGGACTCACACCGCTGCACGCTCAAAGTCGCTGCTACATGTCACCCTCATTGCACCGAGAATGGGGGTGTCTGAGAGTAAAAATTGATAATAAAAAAAAAAAAAAAACTCATGCGTGCAACCCCTCCAAAATGCTCGCACCACACCGCCCAACACCACGCACGCACGCACAGTAACACCCTCCATCCGTTACCATCCCCAGGGCATCAGATGATGAATGTGAGGCAGGTGACAGATTTGGCCATCACGCTTTATGACTGTGGAGTTTTTTAGAGCATCTGCCATTGAGAATGAAACACAACCAGACTGCAGCCAGACCCCGTTTATCAGAACCCAATATGTGAGCTGCTGCAGCCGGAGTGAACAGGCTTGATAAGCCACAAAGCATGATGTATAGTGATGGAGTGCTTTAACGTCCCCACTGCAGCGCTGAGACAATTACACTGTAATTACACTTATGGCGCGCGTGTGATTGGACCTATAATCACCTAATCACATCGATCATCAAACCCACACAGCGCGCACCGACGCGCGCCGCGCACGCACGCATGCAAAAACAGCTGGAGCAGTTTGAAATATAGCCTGAATGCAAATAGACACCATTACGTTGCCAGCCATTAAAAAAAAACAAAAAAAACAGCTCATCTATAGACTGTCAACACAAACACACAGGTCTATTTACACACGCTCGCGCACGAGCACGCGGATCACAACAGGTGCAGCCCGCCTGCATGCGCGGCGGCTCTGCGGCCATCAGCTGGACCGACGCATGGGCGGTCGGTCGGGTCGGTAATCACCTTGATCACCTTTAACACAGCTGCCCAGATGTGGCACACTGACTAATGGAGCCGTCGGTTGTTGCCTACCTGCCTGTGAAAACGACTGGTCCCCCCCCCCCCGCGGTGTGAGATTCACGCCGCTCGGTTACCACACCGTCGCTGAGGGTCTTTTAAATTGCCAAGATGTGTTTAGTCTGTTCTGCATCCGTCCTGCGCTCTTGAGGAGTCCGTCCGACAGCCAAAGATGGACTCATTCAGTCCGTGAGTGGGACCTGCCTCGGGGATTCACCGTTGTGGCATGTGCTCCGCACTTTTTAGATAGTTATTTGAAAAAAAAAAAAAAAAAAATCAACTGGTTAGGTGAGGAGGAGGAGGAGGAGGATGGTTGTCCGTTTTAGCTGAAGCGCAAAAACCCACATGAATGGCCTCCCATCCGTTTTTCTACATCTCACTTCTCATCGCCATATCTTGAGGACAAATTTGGGGATGAAGCAGTTGGTAGGTAAGAGTGCCAGATCTTCGTCCTATCAGCTCGCCCCAGACGGACGCACACCCAGCCGCCCACGGGTCTGGGTCTGACAACCGGAGCTGCTGCTGCTGCTGCTGCCGGTCGACTCTTAAAATAAAAAATGACGATTTCAATGCCAGTGTCGATGATGCCCGGTGGTTAAAAAAGCTTTCAGCGCAGATCGGTAAAAGAGAGGATCTCCCGACGCTCCCGGTGCATTTATCTCGGCTACTCCCGGTGACAAGAGTTAACCCATTTATCGGTCCGGTTCGGTAAGGGAGGGGGCCACATGGGGGCCCACGGCAGCAGAGGTGCGACTGTGTGTATATATAGGTGAGCGGGGGGAATATGCGACGCTCAATGGGAGCCGCCCGCAGGTGTGTGAGTGAGAGAGCGAGAGAGAGAGAGAGAGAGAGATGGAGATGGGGGGAGAGAGAGAGAGAGAGAGAGAGAGAGAGAGAGAGAGAGAGAGAGAGATGGAGATGGAGAGAGATGGAGAGAGAGAGAGAGAGAGAGAGAGAGAGAGAGAGAGAGAGATGGAGAGAGATGGAGAGAGAGAGAGAGAGAGAGAGATGAGATGCGGAGAGAGAGAGAGAGAGAGAGAGAGAGAGATGGAGATGGAGAGAGATGGAGAGAGAGAGAGAGAGATGGAGAGAGATGGAGAGAGAGAGAGAGAGATGGAGAGAGAGAGAGAGAGTGAGAGAGAGAGAGAGAGAGAGAGATGGAGATGGGGAGAGAGAGAGAGAGAGAGATGGAGATGGGGGAGAGAGAGAGAGAGAGAGATGGAGATGGAGAGAGATGGAGAGAGAGAGAGAGAGAGAGAGAGAGATGGAGAGAGATGGAGAGAGAGAGAGAGGGAGAGAGAGAGAGAGAGAGATGGAGAGAGATGGAGAGAGAGAGAGAGAGAGAGAGAGAGATGGAGAGAGATGGAGAGAGAGAGAGAGAGAGAGAGAGAGATGGAGAGAGAGAGAGAGAGAGAGATGGAGATGGAGAGAGAGAGGAGGTCCAGAGCAATTAAGGTTTCAATGGATCAGTGAAGCTACAACATCTCCCCAGGGGAAGTGTGTTGTGTGTGTGTGTGTGTGTGTGTGTGTGTGTGTGTGTTTTCATTTAGCCATTCTTCACAGCCTTAAGAGTCATTGATGACCAATTATGGTGTTTAGGAAATGACATCAGCCGCAGTACTTAAATGATGCAGTGTGTTTTTCTTTCCTCCCCACCACTCATCCTAAATCTTCATCTTCAAGCCACCCCTTCTTCCACCCAAACCCACTCTCTCTCTTTTTGCCACTGTTATCTCCTGATCAGACTGTTTTCGCTCCAGAGCACCCCACCACCATCATTTGCACCCCTTATACTAATTATGTAATAGATAATAGATAATAGATGTGAGCCTCTGTCTTCCCCCCCCCAGCCGTTGGGACCGCGGCAGCTCAATTGCAGTCTTGGCCTTGAGGTTGAGAACTGTGTCTCCCGCACTGCTGCGCTGTTATAATTAAAAGTGCTAACTTATTTAACCAGCCAGTCTATCTCCCTCCTGCTGACTGCCATGGGTTTATACATTAAAGCTTCAGTATGCAGAATGTTTTTGGCATCATTGGGCAAAAAATTCCATAATAACTTTTCAGCATATTGTTATTCAAGTGTTCTGAGAGAAAACTAGACTTCTGCTCCTCCTCATGGCTCTAAAGGCTTTAAAAAAATCTAGCCCTTGATGGGAGACTTGGACCAATCACAGGGCATTTCAGAGAGAGAGCGTTCCTATTGGCTGTGCTCTGGCTGGTGGGCGGTGCTTGGAATTTCCTCAACTGATCTCAGCATGGCTGCCTGGTCACAAACTTTCTCATTTTACAGCTAAACAGTACACTACAAGATCTTTCTGAAAACATTTGAGGCGAGAAATAGGCATTACAGTAACAGAATATTGATTCATATTTGATCAGCGCTGCCGAGTTTGACCGTTTGATCAGAGTTCGCGAGTGATTGACAGCTGCTGCAGCTTTAAGTGTGCGGGGGTTTAACAGTGTGATGGACCACTAGACTGATGTCTGTCACTGGGAGTTAAGGCATCAGAGAAACGTAAAGATAAGACAAGTGGATGTTTCACCCTGGTGCTCTAACAGCACGCATCTAATCAGCCTAAAGGGTTTGAATAGAGTTTCTCTAGCTTCCTCTCTGGCCACTCTGAGATACAAAGTCAATAAATTTACCCTTTAGTTCTCATAGAAATCATGTTAAAGAAGTGGAAGTTCTCTGAACAAGCATCAGTGTATCGGTGGTGCTGATTTTTTGGCGCTGTCCGTGGTGCTGAAGGGCTTTCTCCGGCAGAGGCAGGACAAATGAAGGTGAAGCGATGCGCCTCATGTCAGCATTTACAGACAGTCTAAACTGCAGGACTGCGATTTATGTGATTTTATATTAGATTTGAGCTTGTTCAAAGGCACCGGGGTTATCTTGAGCGAGAGTTAGAGGCTATTTCCTTTTCATACATCACCACTGATTCTATAATAAATCCATAAATGTCATTTATATACAAATGTCACTGAGGATTGATGAAACCACAACGATATTATAATACCCCACCCACAAAAACAACACTTTATGACCACTTCATGACTTTTTACATAGCCAAAATGTGTGTACTGAATTAAAGGAACAACCAAACAGTATAGAGATGGAGGATTAAATCAACACACAGTCACAGTGACTACGTCCACTTCATATATACAGTCTATGAGCAGGTCATAAGATCAATGGATAAGCAGCCACCACAAGCCTAGAAAACAGCATCGGTGCTCCTTATCATAGATTCAACTCTACTGGAGGGATGGACACCATTCTTCCAAAAGCTATTCCCTCATTTGATGTTTTGATAATGGTGATGGAAAAGGCTGTCTTAAAGGCCCAGACACACCAACCCGACATCAAAGAACTAGCTGCGATGAAGGCCAACTGTTGGTCTTGGCCAAAAAGTTGCACTTGAACACACCGCACTACAGCCGACCGCCAACTACCACGTACGTTCTGCGCCTGCGTGAGATGAAACATCTCTCCACACCAGCCGGTGGCGGTAGTCTGTATGGTCTATATGTTGATATGGGTTGAGATCTGGTGACTGTGAAGCTTATGATTCACATCATTTTCATTTGTCACACATTAGTAGGCTTAAAGGGCAGACTATATAAAGTTGAATCCACTGCTGGGTCCCATCCAGGTCCTTGCTCTCTAATGGTCGCCGTATTACTGGAGTCCATCTGCTGTCCTAACTGGACACAGCTGTGCGACGGATATCTGACCAGGTGATAATTTAAATCTCACGGTGAGTTGAGCACAATTTTCTCAGGTTTTGAGAAATCCAATTTGTTAGGGTTTTTTTTAGGTGGAAGGTGAATTGGTCATACACTATTCATTATGTTGCAAAGATGGGACTTTCACAGAAAAAAAAAAATCACTCTGTCACATAATAAAATGTCAGCAGCCCCTCTTTGTGTCTCCATCGATACAAACATCTCCACCGAGTCAAAGAGCTCGACTTATTTCCAGCTGTGTTGCACTTCCCCGCTGACCGACCGACTTGTACACTTCACCCCGAGCATAGCATGGATTTTACATTCACAGCTGGATCCCGCCAAGTGACCTGAGAGGATTGACAATTGGCAAAAAAACCTCAGGCTTCACAAATATAAAGAGAGGAAGTCTAAACCATCAAATAGAGCCACGGGGACACGCTAACATGGACTCTGACCTCACAGCAAATCAATACAGGGAGTCATGATGGCAATCAAAAGTGGCTGCCCTATTTCTTCCAGTAATGTTTGCTCTGTCAGACCATTTATTGCTCACTAATAGAGATATGCCTTTATCGTTCCTTCTGAGCTTTAATCACCACATAAATGGGACCATGACTAAAACATAGCCTGAAGTGACAGACTTAACACGCTGGATTTTTTTTAATTAGATTGTTGACAGCGGAGAGTGCCAAGAAATATAAGGGAACGACATGCAGTAAAAGGTCTTAAAGGGATAGTTCGGGTGTTTTTGAAGTGGGGTTGTATGAGGTTCTTATCCATAGGCAGTGTTTTACCTACAGAAGATGACGGTCGGCACGCCCCCAGTGTGGAGAAACAGACAGGAGTAAAGACACCGGAGTAAAGCAATACAGTGCTGTGGACGGGGACTGCAGAAAAACATATTTTAGGCACCTAAAAGAAAGGCTCACCTAAAAAAAAAACTCTGTATCAGTTTAAGTGTACGATATATTTAGAATGAACGGCCCCGTCCACAGCAGTACATTGCTTCCTGTCTGTTTCTCCAAACTGGGGGCGTACCGACCATTATCTAGTGTAGGTAATACACTGACTATGGATAAGTACCTCATACAACCCCACTTCAAAACACCCGAACTATCCCTCTAAAAAGGGCTGAATCTGAATCTTGGAGCATTTGTGATGGCCCAAAGACACAAATCAAGTCCAATTTACTCTATAACAGTGGTGGGAATTAACTAAGTACATTTACTCAAGTACTGTAGTGAAGTACAAATTTGAAGTACTTGTACTTTACTTGAGTATTTCGATTATCTGCTACTTTATACTTCTACTCCACTACATCTCAGAGGGAAATATTGTACTTTTTACTTCACTACATTTATCTGACAGCTTTCGTTACTTTACAGATTCAGATTATTAAAACAAAATATATTAAATATATTATGATATATTATTTATTCTTATTGTTTATTGTCTTGTTTATTTCACAGCAATGACCGGCTCACTATACATTATCCCTCACATAATATAACATAGATTATTCTGCATAATGAGCACTTTTACTTTTGGTACCTTAAGTATAGTTTGATGCTAATACTTTTGTACTTTTACCTGAGTCAGTGTTTGAATGTAGGAAGTGGTATTGCTACTTTTACTGAAGTAAAAGATCTGAGTACTTCTTCCATGTCTGCTAACTAAATAAGTAAATACCAGTTTTAAATGGTCCACATTAAAAAAAAAAAGAAGAAAGAACACTATGTAGAAGCAGATCAAAAAAGAGGAAAGGGCCAGAGTGAATATACAGATAGAAAGAGTCTCCGTTGAGGTCACACTACAGCAGTCTTCTGAACAGGAACATTAGCATTTCAAAGTTCATATGGCAATTTATTTCCTCCACGACAGTGAAAGGTGACGATAATGTGCTGCTTTAATAGCCTCCTTCTGAGCGGTGTATTTATCAGAATGAAAGGATTATCTTGAGGGGCGGCAAAGTTTGTGATTTCATTTGAGTCTTATGATGATAAAACTCAAACCGGAGATAAAAGGAAATGGACTGTCTTTTTTTACTGCAGTGTAAAGCTGCAGAAGACACGGCCCTCTTCTGTACGTACACGTGTGGTACTTCAAATACTTCATCTATCAATTCTGTGTACTTTGTAAAGTTGCCTTGATCTTGTTTCCTGCTCCCTCATGAAGCGGGAACCTGGCAGCCACGGGGACATGAGGAAGCGGATTATGGTTTCAGATCACAACCCCGCTGTATAATACATTCGACATCTCTCCAAATCCAACCTCATTTTCATTAGCATTTAAATATTGTCATCATCCATTCCACTCCACATCCCTGCCACGCTTATTCCAAGTCCTGCAGCAACGATGACCTTCCATGGGGAGAAAAACGGCATCCTGTCAGCCAGAGTTTTGCCCCGTAGGCATCATCGAAAATTAAATTTACGACCCCTACGGAGGTTAATTCACATTCACCTGTGTAACCAGGATTGTGAACAGGACGAGATACGAAAACAATCAGCAGATAAGTGCGATATAGTGCGTTTGTGTGCGTACGTGAATAATAATAATAAGTAAATGATTGGCGAATTAACAAGAGAGAGAGAGATCAAGAGGAACCTGGACCTGACATAAATATATAATTCAGTCGCAACATTACAGCTCAAAGGTCATCCAGCCAAACAATAAGCTTTGCCATCGTGTGCGCTTATAAAAAATCTCTGTCACAAACTTTTGCTCACACACACTCACAGTATCCTGTAAAATATGCAACATCTTCGAGAGCTGTGGGTGAAACGTAAAGTTCCCCTCCAGGAAGGTTACGTCTGCAACACCTCATAAATAATGCAGCACAGACTGGATTTAACATCCAGACCTTTGCAGAAAAGAGTGTGTGCAGACACAGACCGAGAGATGTGACATGGAAACATTAAAGGTGCACTCTGTAAAGCCTAGCCATCTGCTCCAAAGAAATAGGGGTCAGCACTTCACCTCTACTATTGGGACCATACAATCTAAATTTACAGTCATCAGTTATTAAAAAAAAGGCAACTACTAAATAACAGCAGGGCAATGCCATATTCAACCGAACCGCTGAAACTCTGAGAGACGGTCAAAATAACACTGCTATCTCACAATCTTCATGTTTGTGCCGCTAACCGGGGGCAGGACGGTCCGAACACGCTTTGATAGTTTGTTTATTTGATTAAATCCAAAGTGGCAGAAAATGATCCGCACCTTTGTCCTCCCGGCGGCCAGGAGACCGCCCCGCCGGGAGGAGAGCGGTCGGCATTCAGCAGCTCCAGGAGACAGACACTATGGCCTGTGTACGGGCAAGAGTCTGGCGATACGATACGTGTCATGACACAGCGGTTACGATTCAATATATTTACATATATTGCAATATTGTAAGCAAGGCGATATATTGCAATTTTTAGAAATCTAATTTCAAGAAAACTGTCACAATGTAAAGAACACACCACCATATGCATAAAATCTGAGTAAAACTGACTTTTTTTTATGCAATCAGAAAAGGGGGGATCTATCACAGTCCCTGTAACATCCAACATCATTTCATTTGTAAATGAGTTAATCTTCGCATGTAAACCATTAAATCGATAGCGTTTTTGAGAATTGATACAGTTTCACAAAACATAATATAGCGATATTCGATATTTTCAATATTTTGTTACACCTCTTACGGACACCCAGTCAGCAGCCGCAGCTATTGGAACTCAGCCAGTGCAAGCCCCAGTGCCAGGAGTCACAGCGGGCCGGTGGAGCGCTGGCTCTAACCTGTTTAACAGCAGCAACAAAATGTTTGCCGCTCTGGCAGGGACTCAGGGGTTGTCCCCCGGGATCAGACCCCGGTGCTGGGGCCATCTACGGAGGCGCACGCCACGGTGTCTCGCAGGAGTATAAACAAAGCTTTATATTACTGGATACAACAATACAAGTACCTACTTTATAAGACTGTGCCGCTATTAAAGTAACCTTAAGCTAAATTGAAATATTTTGGCAGAACCACCTCACCACCATCTACCATTTTCCAATCACTTTTTTTTTTCCAGCTGTAAGCAGCTCCTCCATTTCCTTCTTAGATTACGGGTAGATGGTGTCCATCTGCACTCAAAAATGGAGCAATTTTAGATTGCATGGTCGCATTAGTTTTTCTCCCCCACTATGAATGTGCTGGATTTGCATAATGAAAACTCTGTCTGAATTAGTGTATGAGCATGCAACTGGGACACAGAAAGTGCCTTTAAGGAAGTCAATGAAGCGTCACCTGCTCACAATTTATAAGCTGTCAGCTAAATAACTAAAGTAAAGTGTGTTTGACAGCCTCTAATGACATTAGCCATGGTAACTTTAACATACTTTGTCGCACTCGCTGTCCACAGACCATAAAATTAGGAATTACTGCCGACTCCGAAGTAGCGACGGGCACTAAAGCGAGAGGCTGGTAGAAGTGCTAACGAGTTAGCGGTGCACTGCGACTACCCCGATGACCTGCGTGTACCTGCTGGAACCATGATGGATGTATCCTCAAAATGTAACACTGCTTCCGTTTGGAGATTACTGGGTGACTCATCATCTCCCTTAAATAGATGGATACACTCAGGAATACACGCATGCACGCACACACGCACTACAAAATACATCACAATATATCATCCTCTACTTGACAGTCAGTCAGTGTTGTTCATTGTGAACATGACTGATCCACTGATCCATTCTTTATGTCCTCTGCAGATTTCATTTCCTGATTTAATTATCTAGTAATGTTTTGGTAAATTAAAAGCTAAATTTATCCCAACAGCATTCAATAGGAGATGCTAAACCCTGGAACAATTACCTTTTTAATGGGGTTTCGGGGGAAGTTTTAGTGCAACATGATGGTTTAAATGCTATTTTAGAAGCACCTGAGGAAAAAAAAAATGAGGCGATAGATAGGAAACATCTTTTTTGGCATGAAAAGGCTCAAATGTAATGCAGAAAATATCAGCTATATAGGAAATTTCAATGTAAAAATATCAAGAATCAGCCTTTAAAAATCCCATATCAGCGAAACCCTGGCAAACACAAACACACACACACACACACACACACACACACACACACATAGCATGAATAAATCTCACACCTTGGTAGGTTTAAGTCCGTTTTCTCTTCTGAGCCAGGCAGCTGCCAGTCCATCATCCCTCCAGACACCGGAATTCGGCTGCAGCAGTCTCCCTCTTATCCTGTCTGGTTCCAAATGGTTTGAGGTTGGAAAGCCTGAATTTATATCCAAAACACACACAAACACACACAGTTCGTGGACGTGGAGTCAACAAACAAATAAAAACATTTCGCTGGACACATTTTGTGCGAGTGTTTCTGAATCTCTATGTATCATAACTAGGGCTGTCAAAGGTAACGCGATAATAAGGCGTTAACGCAAATTTTTTTTAACGCCACTAATTTCTTTAACACGACTTGCGATTTTAAGTTGTAGCTGGCTCATTTATAAAGCTAGAGTGAAGATGCTGGCATCGTATGAAACTAGAACTTGGTTAAATAACGCTCCAAACTTGCGCTAAATTTTGGCGAGGAAAAACTGGCATGGCCATTTTCAAAGGAGTCCCTTGACCTCTGACCTCAAGACATGTGAATGAAAATGGGTTCTATGGGTACCCACGAGTCTCCCCTTTACAGACATGCCCACTTTATGATAATCACATGCAGTTTTGGGGCAAGTCATAGTCAAGTCAGCACACTGACACACTGACAGCTGTTGTTGCCTGTTGGGCTTGAGTTTGCCATGTTATGATTTGAGCATATTTATTATGCTAAATGTAGTACCTGTGAGGGTTTCTGGACAATATTTGTAATTGTTTGTGTTATTAATTGATTTCCAATAATAAATATATACATACATCTGCATAAAGCAGCATATTTGCCCACTCCAATGTTGATAAGAGTATTAAATACTTGACAAATCTCCTTTTAAGGTACATTAAGAACAGATCAAAAAAGTGCGATTAATTTGCGATTAATCGTGATTAACTATGGACCATCATGCGATTAATCACGATTAAATATTTTAATCGATTAACAGCCCTAATCTTAACTGTATGAAAAGCAACAGTAAAGGCGCATATCCGAACCTGACACTAAACACAAACCCACAGCAGGAGACCAGCAACAAAAAGAAAAATGGAAAAAAGTAACTGAATCAATGAGATGAGATAGAATTGAGAGTGTAGCACAGTTGGCCCATCTCCGTCTGAGCAGCATTATGAGCACGTGGACGATAGGGGTTCCTTTAAAAGCTCACGCTGGAGCTACTCATGCACCACCACACACAAGCACATACTCACTTCTGTAGACGCACACAAAAACACACAATAAAACCCCATCATCCACCGACACACACACACTCACACACACTACCACATGCTGGTAACAGACCCAAATGAGGTTTAATTAAAACACGAGTACATGGCTTTTAATTGATGATATGGTAATGCTGCTGGCATCACTGCTGCTCTCTGAGAAAGTCTGAGGGATAAAAATTAACAGGATTACAAGTTCATCTGAGCTCAAAACTTCATGATTTACAAAGTAAACAAACTATTCTGAGTACACGACGGCAAATGAGTTCTCAAACGATTTCGACACTGAAAAACACTGCCCAAGAGAACGCAACTCAGAATCAAATTTTACTGTAGAAACCTATATTTTCCCGTATTCTTATTGGTTGCCTGAAGGCATTTCTATTCATTATTTTGAAAAGCAACATAATAATTCTGCACAAAAACATTTTTCTCTATTACATTTGCAAATAAATAAATGTGCTAAATGCGAGATTGGGAGCATTTCTATTGCCTCCGCATGGCTCAACATGCCGATGGCTGAGCCGGCGGTTCATAGCTATCGATGCCAACAGTGAAAACAACAGCAACAGTGCTGACAGAGCTAACAGTGTTAACCTGTGGAGGAACCGGAGGGTGGGTGCTACGCTTAAAGTGACGGCGCCGTCAGTTGGGACGGCATTATCACCTGTAACAGCTGTATAAGAGCAGTGCAGAGTGGCGGCCGTGAGCTAGCCAGTGGGGCACGCTCACATACACTAACATGCACTAAAAGCAGCCGGCCAAGCTATGTAAACAAAGCAAGGAGAAGCTTGGGTTAACACACAGAGGGAGAGTGATTTCATTCTCTGCTCAGGTAGACATTACTCCTCTATATCTTTACATAGCAAATCGTTGTTTGATGATATATTAATGCTCTGGATATCACATAGAGCACCTTTAAAAAAAAGTTGAGATATTTGTTGCTACAATCAATTTAAAACTTTTCAATTTTATTTTTTGACAGGAATATTCTCATACGACTGAAGCTACAGGTTAAACAAAACTGATAAAGCAGCTCTGTGCCCGAGGCATCTTGTTTCAGCAGATACATATCACAGATAACACTGCACGGACAAGATTTTACTTTATCTCAGACGTAAGGGTCTGTCCTCTGTAGCTTACAGAGTAGATCCTTTGGGTTGAATTTAAATGGGCAATACACTTTTGTCTTCATAGCCAGCGTAGCATATACAGGTAGCAGCATTTCAAAGCAGTCTGGAGATTATTGCAAGTGAAGACCATTCCCTGCAGCTAATAATTCACTTGTCAATAATGCATGAAGTCATATAAATCACAATATGTCTGTTTATCTGGCCTCTCCAAGGTCACTCCTCTTCCTCTGCTTCCTCTTCTCATCTATTTCTCAGCCCCGCAGCCCTCATTTCGTCCCTACAATGGCTATCTGAACATTATCCCCCATCATCCCTTCAATCCGGCTCTTCATACTGTCTCCTAACTCTTGCTCAGCAGTGTAAATAAGTAATGACCATCTTGGCATGATTCTAAGTTAGTTTGTTTTCTCTGAGACAAACTCGGGCTGCAAAAATCAAACATTTCTGCTCCGCCGAAGGGCACATCTGTGCATGTGTGCACACTGCAGACCCGTAAACGCACGCACATGCGCGTGGTGATCGTACACAAACAGACGCACAGGCGCGCACGCGCCACAGTGCAGCTACACCCCCGAATCCCTGCTGAGCCATCACAAGTCACGGCTCTCTAAATTAAATAACATCAAACTAGATTAAAGTAAATGAAACATCACTGAGGAGCGGGGGGCGGGGGGGGAGAGAGGATGGGAGGGCTGTGCAGCAGGGATAGTGAGGGGAAGGAGAGTGGGGGAGAGGTGGGAAAGAGTTTATGTATATTTAAGGTGAAAGAGAGGTCGTGGAGAGAAAGAGGTGAGGGAGAAGAGAGAAAAATGGGAAGGTGAAGTTAAGGAGAAAGATGACGGAGGAGCGAAGAGAGGGGACGAGCAGAGAGGTTACAGTAAACAGACACTTGATGAGGAGCAAGGAGGACCGTGTGCGTGTGTGTGTGTGTGTGTGTGTGTGTGTGTGTGTGTGTGTGTGTGTGTGTGTGTGTGTGTGTGTGTGTGTGTGTGCGTGTGTGCGTCTGAATCTGTATAACATAACGTCTCCCTTTGTAAATCTGAATAGAATAGAAAACAATGTGATGGAAATACATCGTCGTTTCATGTGTGGCCAGCTCGTCAGACTCAACAGGAATATTCAACTCAGCTGCCATGGGAATTGCCATGGCAACATATTAGCTTTCTGAGTCATACGTTCATTGGACCAAACTTGCAGCTGAAACCGGAGCTAATTTCTATGACAACACTATCAAACGTTTTACAGTAAGTGTACCAGTCAGCGCGACGACAAAAGGCATTCAGGTGGCGGTGAAGGGGGCCATAACGGCACTGCGGAGTGTCGGCTATTGCAAAGCAGAGAATAGTTTGCGACTCCATAGTACTACACTTTCTTTTGTGAGTAATGCTCTTCCTCTCTGGCAGAGAAGTGCCCTATAAAGTGAATAGAAGCACCGTGTTTCCTCAGGTATTAATATCACCCCTGGGAGGGAGCACTAAACTGGAGACGGAGGCAGACGAGCGTGGAGGGGATCTTCATTCGGTGGTGGGCAGTAAATCAACGCTACAGGCACAAGGAGGCAGAAACCGGAGAGAGTGATGGAGCTCCACCTGCCCAATCACCCCCCAACTTCACCCCCTTCGGCTGTAACCTGTTCCACTCACCCCAACCCGCCGACCTTTCCTCCCCCTTAATTTACCCCGTTTCCCTCCACTTTCCTACCTCCCAGCCTTCCACATACACGCCCCCCCTCTGCAGGTCCCCCCTCACCCTCCTCATCTCATTCCGGTGCTTCTTGCCTTAGATTTCATTTAACTCCTTCGCCTCACCTTTTTCTCCACCAACCCAATTTTCTCACTTCGTCGTCGACAGTTGCCTTTTCTCATCATCCCCGTCTCCCTCGATTCCTTCCCCCTCCATCCTCTCTTCTCACCTCCTGCTGGCACAATCCCCAGAGACGCGGAAAAGGAGGTCAGCTTTGTCACAACACAGGTTCACATTTCATTGCCACAGCGTTGGGGCTGCCAGGAATGCGGGATTGATGGTTTGGGGGTTTTCCACTGGCCCAGAGAGTAGCTATACAGAGCAGTAATCTACCGAGAGATGATTGCAAAGAGAGCCAGAGATAGCCAGGTAGGAAGTAAAGAAGGAGAAAAATCAAATATACAGAATTTCTTCCATCGTCTTTTAAGATTTATATCTGCAGTACACCTTTGAGCCACATGGGGGAGCAACATGTTGTTCTAATAATTGCAGCCTACTTATAACATTGAACCTAATATGGAGGACTAGCATACTTTCTGTTTGTTTTCTGATGAGAGGAAACATGAGAGCCTGTTAACTCCACCTAAATGTATTTATTTGATTCATCAAACGTATCTCTTTGACACGGCTGGTTTACCTATTCAAGATAATATAAGGTGATGCGGAAAAGGTGGTAAAAATGGTCAGGAACGTCCATTGACGCACAATTTCGAATTCTAGACTAGAATGAATTGGGTCGCGATGTTTGGTCATTTTAAAACAAGTGGGTCCCCAGAAAAAAAGGTTTGGGAAACACTGGATCTGTTTTTGAAAGGGTTAGGGATTTGACGGTGAGGAAATTTTCCCACCGGTTAACAAACTTGTGACAACACCGGTGTTACCGTTTACACAGGACATTTTACAAGAAAAGACGGCGCTCAATATATGTAGAGCGCTTACTCTGATCTTTACCGTCGGGTGGCTGTGTGTCTGGCCTCTCCGTTCCAGTTTTCGCTGCGAGGCTGCAGGTTTACGCCTGGTGCTGCTCCGCCACGCACACCGGCTGTGAACGCTCCGTCCTCTGCACAGCAATTGCCTCATTAACGCTACGGTTCCCTTATAGCATTGGGTTTAAATCCGAAGTATTGCCGAATAGGCGCTTTTGCTTTTCACTTTGACACCAAATCCTCCGCCATCATCTTGCCTGTCAACTCTCTCTTGTCCCGTGTGTGAAATCTGACTCCTGCTACTCTGAGCTGAGACTCCATACGGACCTACGCTACTCTTACAACAACTGGCTCTAGAGAGGCCGTTTTTCGTGTCGGCCACCGTAGCTCTCCTACACGCTTGGCACACAGGAGAAGTTGTAGTCTGCAACCTCACCGCTAGATACCGTCAGATCCAACACACTGTTCCTTTAATATGTAAATAAAATGGGGTATCTCTGGGCAACCGTTTGCTTGGCTGACAGGTGTCTCAGGGTGTTACACTAAACTGTGGTGGTTGCTGCTTGCTCACTCCACCTCAGCTGCAACCCACAGCCCAATTCAACAACTGACATGATGGCAGTGCGACGTAAATGCAACGTAAAGGCTTAAAGGGGAACGACGCCCATTTTCAAAAATCATGCATGTTATTCCTATGGACTAAGACAGCCCAAAAAATATTAGCAAGAATGAACAACTCTCTCCCAAAACCAAAAACTATAGACAATGAATGGGAGATTGATTTTATGAACCCACAGAATGTTTGTTTTCTTTTTTATACCAAATATTCTACTGTTATGTTGTCAGTTGTGAAACAGAAAATGTACCCATATACTCAGATCATCCCCCTGGGTGCTCTCAGTGTCATCTGGAACATCTCTCCCCATTCATTGTCTATAGAGCAGCTCCACACTTTATACCCTATGACATCACAAGTTTGAGTTGAGTTAGCACTCACTGGGATTTGTTCATGTTTACTAATATTTTTTGGACTGTCAGACCAAAGGAATAACATGTATGAATTTTGAAAATGGCCATACTTCCCCTTTAAATACTCCATATTCCATATTTTCCTACTTTGGTCTCACCTCTAAGATCTTTTTACCCCTTTTTTGCGGTCATTACTTGTTGTACAGTGTATGTTGAGTGTTATATGTTTCCTGTCATCTGCTTTGTTTCATATTTTGTTTCATGTTTACCGAATGTGTCTTTGAACCGCACTGAATTGAACGAGACGGAGATAATGAACAGGATGTAGTAAGTGTGTGATTCATTAATACTAATGAGAAAAGCGTAAACCAGCCGCATCAAGCAGATGTGAGCTCACACACACACATACAGTAATAGGGCCAGAGACAAAAAACAAGGTAGAACGGTGATATTTCCCTGTGCTTGAACTACAACAGCGGGCAAAGGTCTCCATCTGTTGCCAGTTTAATGCCCCATAATAAACTCGCCACTCTCTCAGTCAATAACGCCTTCATAACGCCGCTTTATTGGTCTCTATCCTCCCAAACAGGACACTCCTCAGTGTCTCACCTCAGCTACAATAACGTCTGACCAGGAAGTCTGAGTATGATGGATGATTGTAGTGCTCATAGTGAAATCAAGTAAAAAACCAAACACTTTTTGTGCATGTCTGGGTTGACATTGTACGTGGTCACCTCCTGCATGTCACCATCTGTCAACAGCAAACACACATGTACCATCCCTTCTGCATGTAAACATGCACAGATGCTCATAAACACGCCGGCTCTCCTTTTACATGCAATCACAAGGACCGATACAGGAAATCTTTCCTGCCCAAAGCAATAACCCTCTACAACACCTCACCTCTGTCGAACTCTCAGCTGTGAATTTACACATCTTTATACTTCCACTCTACCTAATTGCATTTAAAAAACAAAACTGCAACAAATTCACACACTTGTCTAATGAATAAAGTATGTCATCCTATGTTTATATTTTATGTTTTAGTTGTAGTAGTATAGTGTATTTTAATATATGCTTTATGTTGTGTATTCTATAGAGCAGTCACTCCCAAAGACTGGGTCGGGACCCACAGGTGGGTCGCAGGAGATTTTATAAGAGTCGGCAAATAAATTTCCAGAATTTCTTCCGTAGTCTTTTATTTAAGATTTGTATCTGCAGTACACCTCTGAGCCACATGAGGGAGTCTGAATGTTCGCATTGTTCTGATAATTGTAGCCTAATTATAACGTCTAATATGAAAGGCTAGAGTACATTCTGCAACACTACAACACTAGTTAAGTCCACCTAATGGCTGGTTCAGACTACACAATATCAGCCGATTACAGCCCGATACGGCCGTGGTAGGGGGTCAACTCGGATGGGGAACGGCAATCAATCGTTTTATCCCGTGAAGTGTGTCTTAGAAGACGACAACCGACGCCACGTCTGGGACGCCTCACGACGTCCCGACAGAAAGTCTAGCATGATTGATTTTTTTCTTTCCTTCCACGACGCGTTCCGTCATGGCCGTGACTTTGACCAAAAGCGGCACAGATCGATCTGCCGCGCAGGCGTTCACAACTTTAAACAATGGCGAAGCGAAAAGAGGAACGATGTTTGTTCTGTGAGGTGGAATTGTGAAATGGAGGAAAGATTTGCGGAGCTGTGTCAACATCACCCCAGCCTTATTGATGTTTCCTCGAGGGACTACCACGACAGAGAAAAAACTGCTATCTATCTATCTATCTATCTATCTATCTATCTATCTATCTATCTATCTATCTATTTATTTATCTATCTATCTATCTATCTACCTATCCATCCATCCATCAATCTAAATAAATATGAAATACATAATTTGAACACCTTGTGTAGTCAGTTTAACTGTTGCAGCACGGTCGACAAAATCAGGCTTTGTGTCCATTCGTGAAACTAGAAAATATAAACATCCATTTTAAAGCGATAATTATATTTGGCCAGTCTATCTACATGATCTTGTGTATTATTTATGTTTTTGCTAGCACATGTATTTAATGCTGCTTGGAAGCCAGATGTCAAACCTTCCCATCAGCACGTGAAAGCACAAAGAGGAGCGAGCTCACGTGATCGCCACAGCACGGCGTCCCGCTGCTGCGACCGGCGTCAGCCGAACTGACACGTGAACAGGGTAGGGTGGGGTGGGCGTTCAGGGACAAGCTCACCTTGATGTGGGACAGCCAATCAGAGACTGGTATGTCCGTCCATCTCATGTGTAGCAGCAGCTCTTTGAAAAGACCTCCAAACATCCTGGAGAGTGGACCTGGAACAGCAACAGGATAAATGGAGATGATCATCTCTGTGTCACATCATCAATGCACTTCACACACACACACACACTCACACACACACACATCAAACACTGTGACACACACCACAGCAGACGTCCATCTGTTACTGAATAAAGAATTGCAACTCAAAAAGTAAATTTTTCCTTATATTCAATCTTTCTGAAAGTCAACAAAACACTGAGAAACCTTTTGCAGCAGCTACACTAACACAGGTACGAAAAGATTGAGTGTCCCGATCGATTTACTGCGACTATGTGTGTGTGTGTGTGTGTTTGCCCTTGTTTGTGACAGCGAGCGTGTCAGTATGCATTCACGTGTGTCTGCTCACACAGTATTGATCCTGCAACAAGAGGATCAGAGACGTGCAGGAAGACAGATTTCTAGTGAACAATTAAAGGCTAGTTTGTGTCACTCAGTCGGTTTACATGGAGTTTCACCCTCTTGCTATTACTCACTCACTCTGCTCATGTGGGGCAAACGTACCAAGAACATGAAAGACTGCTCGGATGAATGAAATGAGGAGGAGGGAGAGAGAAAGAGAAGTAGAGAGACACAGAGAGAGAAACATCAATCACTTGTTCTTTTCAGGGGTTCAGACTTAAAATGGAGCATGTGAGGAAGAAGAGACGGCAAGGTTTTTTCTGCAATTACAATGTCGCTGGTGCTGTGAATGGAAATAATGAGGGTTGTGTCTAAACTAATTTTTTTCATTTCCTCCCGTCTTTGTCTGCATATTAGCTTCGTCATGAAAGCGAGAGCGCCAGCCGGCGATATAATGGGGTAAGAATTGGGAAATGATAAGAGTGTGGGTACGATGGAGTTTGAGCGAATGACGTGTTTGGACTAAAACAAGGCCGGGGAAATGTTCCTCCATTTCGTGTGTGTTGTTGTTTGTGTATGTTTGTCACGCATGTTTGAGTGTATCTATAATCTGATTCAGGACCACATCAGCAGGAGGACGGAGGGTTCAAGGGCGTACTTAATATGGAGAGGTGCTCGCCATTAGCGTGACAGCTAACTGCAGAGTAAAATTGGAGTACCTGAACGCCTCTCTTGTTCCTGTAATGGCAGCCAAAAAAATTTTTTTTTTATAATAAACTCTATTTAGCCAGAAAGAGACAATTGAGGATGTTTCTTCCTTTCTAGTGATTCCCAGCTCAGACTCACATTTATCCAGATCGTTGCGTTAATGGAAGCAGCTTCCCAGTACAACCGCTGTGTTTACTTGTAAAGCTGGGCGGTCAAGGGCATTTTATCAGCAGCTGTTGTAGGTCGGGAGGCACACTCTCACATTCCCTGGGGATTTGCAATGGCCAAAACCAGTGGAAGCTCTCATAATTCAACAGAAAATGAGTATTAAAAGCAGCACAGACTGGTTTCCTTATTCTGTGTGTTTACAATGTGTTTTGGTGTAAGTGAATTACAACTAGTGCTGTCAAAGTTAATGCGATAAAAATGTGTTAACACAAATTCATTTTAACGCCACTAACTTCTTTAACGTATTAACGCAACTTGCGATTTTGTTGTCAGTCCTACAACTGGACTGCACTCGTCTTACCAAACAGTGCATAAAAATGCCAACCTTTGTCCTGGTGTCTGAAGCGGTGTCGCCTTTTCAATTAAGTATATCCAAAATGTTGTGGTTTGTAAAACACAGTGGCAACGCAAGGCAGAACCTACAACGTAGGTTCAGAAAAGTTTAGGAAACAGGAAGCTCTAGATTTCGGGGCATTAAGTTCCCGTAGTGGAAGACACAGCTATTAGTTACAGTCCTGCTTCAGATGTGTTGAAAGGTGATGTGAAAGAGAGATTGTTGCATTTGAAGGAGGAGATTGAAGACCAACAGAGATCATTCTGTGACTCAAAGGTCACCGTTTCCATCCCTGCGCAGAGTAGCTAATTTCCTTGGAAGTCATGAGCGCCATCTAAGTGCACTTTAGCAAGACACTGAAGTCTCTTTTTAAATTGGATGAGAGAAAATGGCATAAAAGGAAAGGACAGGGGTACATCTAGAGTAGAGGATCGAATATAACTAGATGGAGCTTGTTAGTAGACTTAAAGTCTTTAACATACAAATAAGCAACAACTGGAGGTTTAGACTGAAAGCTGTGAACAACTCGTCTCAAAAATATTCTCTCTTACATGCGCGAGCATCTATAAACACACAGTATCCTCTCACACACACACACACACACACACACACACACACACACACACACACACACACACACACACACACACACACACACACACACACACACACACACCACACACACACACCAGAGGCGGTGTTCGCTAATTACCGACATGAGGATTCTCAAGGGGGCAAGGAAAACTGAGAGGTGCTCCTCGGCATCCTGGGACCTGTAGTGCCCTCTGGCCTTGTTGGACCTGCGGTGCTCCCACTTAATCACCATCGCTGCCAGCTGGTCACATGATCCGGGAAAAAGTAGGCCATAACAGAGGAGCAGGGGTGTGTGTGTAAGAGAGAGAGAGAGAGAGAAATAAGAGACTGTATTAGACTTCACACACATACACACACTTTAATATCTAAATATACGTACAAAGACAAACAGAGAGAAGCTGCCAAATCTCAGACGATAAGATGAACAGCCTGAGGATTTAGGAGGTTGAGCCAAACTAGACTTCACACACGCACGCACGCACGCACGCACGCACGCACGCACGCACGCACGCACGCACGCACGCACGCACTTTCTTGCTCTCTCTCAGTTGAATCTATTGAAATCTCTTAAAGATAAGCTGCACCCTGGAATTTATTTTACCATCTCCTTTTTGCCATATGTTTTTGACAAAGTGTGACTCGTAGATAAGCACTTTCAGAGCTTTACTTCTCAAGTTCTCCTATCAGAAAATAAAAACAAGTCTGTTTTAGATGGCATCCTATAACGTCACAATTGCACGCAGAAACATATTGCGGATTCAAAAAAACAAGGAAAAATCCTTTACACACATCAGCCTCCGACAACAACAACAGAGGCCAGAGCTGCAGCTTGTTGTTCTGTGCAAACATCTATCATTCTGCTGTGTGCCGTTTCCTCTGCTGAGTCATCTCCTTCGAATTGTCTATGCCCGTGCCAAATCATGTTTTCAAACGAAACGACTGAAACTTTGACACTCTGGTGGCAGAGTTGCAGCTCATGCAGTGGCTCGGGTTGTCTCCCTCAGATGACCTACGCCATGTAATAGAGAGGCGAAGTCCCGCCCCTTCCGGTCGACCACCACGGGACTTTATTTCGTGAAAAATATGAGCGGTAGTCAACGGAGAGAGACAAATATTTTTGGGATCCTGTTTGAATTGCGCCATGAATCACATGATGTTTGTCAATTTAAAAGATAATTTTGCAAGGCAAGAAAGTCGCAGGTTGCATAAAACAATCATATTTGCCCACTCCCATGTCGATAAGAGTATTAAATACTTCACAAAAACCCCCTTTAAGGTACATTTTGAAAAAATGTGCGATTCATTTGCGATTAATCCCGATTAACTATGGACGATCATGTGATTAATCACGATTAAATATTTTAATCTATTGACAGCCCTAATCAAAATATATTGCAGTGTGGAAAGCTCAGTAAAGAAGTAAGCAAGCTTAATAATCTGAACGGTCATGAACAAAATATATATAATATATATAACTGTTAATGCAAAGAAAGGTTAACTGAACTTTTATATCCAACTTACAGTAAAAAACTGTTTTGCGCTAAAACAAGTTGTAAAAATATCCTCATCCTCGTCCAAAACTACAGCGCACGCCAAACAAAATGCATTCAAAATGGCATCAGTGAAGACGTGATGCTGTGAGCGTTAGAGGTGCCTCGTTATCTCCTGGTTTGACATGATCATGTCCTATTGATCCATCGTCAAATCAACAGTGACACCTCATACTGGTGAGGACTCAACCTCCACACAAATGAGAATCGATCCACTAATATGTGTTGAACGCATGACACACACATTTAAAGAAGGGAGAAGACGTCAAATATTCAACAAGCCGCTGGCTAATTACAAACTTGATAAGACTGACGCTGCTGCTATAAAGCTTTTAGATAATTCAATTATCGGGAGACGGGAAAAAACAACTCACACATAAGCTCACACACACACTTAAGATCAATATCTAATTTGACATCGCCGTCACCTTCACCAAATCTGCGGAGCAAAGCAAATCGCGGTGTGACCTCCAATCAATGAGCGGTGACTGTGACAATTTGGGTTGTTTTTTTATGTTGGATGACTTGTTGTAAATATGTTACTGTAGTGTTGCTTTAATGGTGAATTATGATGTATCAGAAAGGTGCTTCCCCAAGGGGATAGGAGACTAAGGCTGCATTCACACCAGATCCGGCGGTGTGGTGAAAACACATTTCCTCCCATTCATTTTGAATGTGGGTAGTGCGATTGGGCTGCGGCAGCCACAGGGGGTGCTAAAAAAAAAAGCCCTGCGGCAGAAAAGTAGAAACAGAATCAACTTTTGGAGAAACGCAACCCAACGTCACGCTGCAGTGGCCAATCACGTAATTAGCAATCCAGAGCTGGTAACCAGCAATCCAGAACGTGAATCGTCGCAGTAATGGGCCATTAAAGTGACTCTCCCACATCGCCGCAACACCTAATCTGATGTGATTGCAGCCTAATGCAGGGATCAGACTACACCATGTCAGCCCAATAACTAAGCAAATATGTTAGAAATGCAAATAAAAGTTGGGCATGACAAATTCTCGTTTTATCCTGTGAAGTGTTTCATAAAGACGTCCATCTGTTTTTATTCCGAGTTTCAATTTCTGCGTAAAAATCAGTTGGTGGAAAAGAGAGTAGCATGTTCCTGCAATAGAGGAAGCTGCAGTCCTAGGTCCGCATGTGTCGGACCCTAATTTTTCTGTCTTCAGTGCAAATGCTTGTTTAAGATATTAATTGTGAAAATAACATTTACAAACTTAATCCCACTCACTTCAATCCCACCAAGTCAACCGAGAACTTATGATATATATATATATCTTGAAGCTGAAATGGATATATCATGTATTGGAATACAATCCTTCTGTTATTGAATAAAGCCCCACGTGGAGTACCTGTACTGCGGAATGATTGGATTTTGTGGGGATGAATGGCTTGATTCAATTTGTGCACCGGATCGCCCAGACAGCTCTGTGTGCTGCAGCAACGACACCGACGGAGTGGGAATCACTAAGTGACTGATCAAGAAGAAAGACATTTTTACAGCATCTCTGCAAATGCACGCATGTTTGAAGAAGAGAGTTCGGCTTTAATATTGTGTGTGTGTGTGTGCGTGCAGTAGCCCAGCTCTGTTGGCTTTCTCCCTCCTCAGTGCTGCATGGATTTGCATCTCATTGACAAAGTTTATCAGCTAAAGAAGCTGTGAGTTGCACCACCAGAAAGCCTCTGTAACGGCCCGTTTGAGTCAAAATAAAAGCACATCTCTTTCTCCTGTTATTCTCGCTGCGTCAAATTCAAATGGTAAAGGATAAACAATAAAAGATGAAGTTCTCATTATGCTGCCAGGTTAGTCCCCTCTGAGGCTGCACAGTTGTTACAGTATAACAACAGAAATACCCATATATAAGTTTGTCTCGACAAAGAAAGAAGCATACGGATAAAACACACACATACACACACAGAGTCACACACATATAAATCACAGTGAAACAAGCCCTGTAGATATAAAAACAGTCAGTCTGCATCTACCATTTGTTCCGTGCAGTCAACTGTTGCCAGAGTTTGACAGATTAGAGAAACCCCATCGGCCCAGGTGACTGATGTGCAGCATTGACCTTGCCAGGTACAAACAAATGGCACACATACACATACACACACACAAATACACGCCCATATACAATATGAGCATATGCAAACACACTCAGACACGTCTCCTCCCCAAATATTTGTAATCAAACAAGCTTGAATACCGACTTTGTGCCAGGTACGTGGGCATTTGCATATATTTACATACTGTACTGGTACACCATCAGCACAAAAAAATGACACTGTACATTGGGAAGAATTGCGAATGTACGTTGTGGGCCGTAATAAAATACTGAAATAGTTACAGCACATAACTCCCCATAAAACCACAAATTCTGGCTTTTACACTTACTCCAGGCTAGCCGTTTCCCCTGTTTTCAGTCTTTATCCTGAGCTAATCAACTCTATTCTCCAGCGATATACTAGTTAACGTACAAACATGACAGTGGTTTCAACCTTCTAACTCTCAGGAAGAAAGTGAATGAACATAAATTCCAGAATATGGAACTATTTCTTTAAATCTCTATAATACAGGACCTCATACCCTGAGCTGAATCATAGACTGTATATAAGAAGTAGACGTAGTCACCCGTTGGTTTGTAGACTGCCGCTTTGAAGCCTCGAGTTCAGCATCTTGGCCGTCGCAATCTTGGTTTTTGGCCGTCGCCCTCTTGGTTCTCTGTAACCAGAAGTGACACGAGAGAGTGGAGCTGAGTACAACAGAACGCTGAATAAGACATTTTTAGGCGACCAAAAAGGTTATAATTAACTTTCATGAACTGAAAACACACTGTGAAAGGGTTAAAGTTCGACGACATTCATCGCCCTCTCCCGCTTTTCTCCCGGGGTCACAATTCTCCCGTATTTCTCCCGATTTATGGCAAATTTTCACAATTTGTTTTTCCGTTATCTTAACCTGTTTCTGGCGCTGTACAGTGTGTATAATCCCTACAGTTTACAATAAAGCTACACCAAGTGTGGAGAATGAAGAGAGCAGTCTTTGCTCATGACACAGAGCAGTTTGAGCTCATGTTTGAGCTGCACTCGCTGCTGGGTTCAGCGCACATCACAGCGTGCAGCGCCCAAAGTTGAGCTTTGGTCGACACCGCGAAAAGCCGTTGTGGCGTGGGGTTCAGAGCGCAGTGGTGCCGTTGTCACGTTGTGTCTGAAAGGACCTTCAGTGAGTGAGAGAAGGAGAGAGAAATGGAGAGTACTAAGAGAAAGAAATACACAAGCAGGGGCAAAAAAATAATAAAAACTGATGAATATGAGTTTTATGCTAAAGATTCACACGCCAAGTTTATGTCAGAGGGGCGAATTACTCAGAGTGCTGTGTGCTGTGTACTTATTATTTAGTTATTTTCATTCTTTAAAAGTCACCAGAATGCAGTAAACAAAGTCTCTGAAACTCAAATTTTTCTGGTGGGAGGACCCCCAGACTCACACTTTGGTCTTGAAATACTCTCTATTTTTAGGGTCTCAAGGTTTGCAAGTACGGTCCTCAGTATATCTAAGCCAGCAATAACCACAAATTATACACAAACTACAAATCATTAACTGTGACACGTTTGAATGAAATATTGGTCAAACAGTCTTAACTCAGCTCAAGTCAATTACCATAAACTGAATGAGGATGAATGAGAATAAGCCTGCCCAGTCCGCGTCCTATTGTTCTTTAAACCATGGCCCGATTGCAGTAAGAGTAGGTCATGGGATTACATTCAACTGTTCTGTCTCCATTTTCTTTCTCAGGCGTTCATTCATTCCTCGCCAAGTTCACCATGGCGATACCGAGCGGGGACTGGAAGCAGCTCGCTCTCATCTGCAGTGGAGCAGAGTAGCCATGAAAGGATCAATATCTCTGAAGAAGAAGCAATACAGTGTGTAGATCCCCTGGTACCAGTGTGTGACTTGGCTTCTTCCCAAGATACAATTCTGCACGAAAAAAAAATGCCCTAATTCTGTTTATATTGAATGTTGTGTGAAAGAGAAGATATTAAAACCCCTTGGTTGGGATTTTACTGGATGACAACCCGTCACCTGACTTCACCTCCTCCACACGCCTCACACTCATGGAAAGAATGGGGTTTGCATTCTTGCTTTTGCTGAGACGAGGCCTCCAGCATCCAATTATTTCACTCCTTTAAATGCCTTCACAGCAAAACCCTTTCAAAGGCCCGTTCTCTCTCTTTCTCTCCGTGTAGGACGTGATTTCACTCCTTTATGTCTCTGTAGCCCTTCCTCTCCAGTCAGCGCTGCCTCGAATGCAATTCACAGTCTCTAAATGTACCGCTGCCCCTTCTCTCTTATTACTCTAATCTGTGTTCCAAGTGCCATGGGACAGATCGCAGCTAAAACGGATGGGAGAAACGGACTCAGGGTCTCCATAGTTAACGAGGTAGCAAACCCATCTCCAGGGAAAATGAACTCTCTGAATGATACTCATTCTCCCAAATCTGATATTCCTGTGGCTGCTGGACATCACGCTGTGAATAGTCCCTGTGAGGGAAACCCTCTCCCTCATCCACTTATCTCCCTCACTCTTCTTTAGTTCTTAGAAAATCCTTTTTTGTGTGTAATCATAATCTCAACCGAGCAGATCCCTTGTTGCCATTGAGACAGTTTATGCAGCAAAAGGCCCTTATAGTGATTCTGTAATAGGGAAAGTTTATTTATTTTATTACTGCGTGGAGCACCCAGTAAGAGACGAGGAGAGAAAAAAGTCTAAAAAAAGTGCTTTTGTATTGTCTTGTATTAATTTTGAAAGGAAAGCACGAGTGTTTGAGGTTGTATCATTCATTATTGGTAGGTAAACTGTCTAGTCAAGTCTAGTCTGAAGCACAGTGGTGGAAAGTAACTAAATTATGGCTGTCAGAGTTAACGTGATAATAACGTGTTTACGCAAATTCATTTTAACACCACTAATAACTTTAACGCATTAATGCAACTTGCAATTTTTAGAGTTGTAGTGGGTTCAGTTTTAAAGCTAGAGAGAAGATACTAGTATCATCATACTGTCATAGCTTGTCATGTAGGAGGCTAAATAACGCTACAAACTTATGCTAAATTTTGGTGAGAAAAAACTGGCATGGCCATTTTCAAAGGGGTCCCTTGACCTCTGACCTCCAGATATGTGAATGAAAATGGGTTCTGTGGGTACCCACGAGTCTCCCCTTTACAGACATGCCCACTTTATGATAATCACATGCAGTTTAGGGCAAGTCATATTCAAGTCAGCACGCTGACACACTGACAGCTGTTGTTGTCTGTTGGGCTTGACTTTGCCATGTTATGATTTGAGCATATTTTTTATGCTAAATGCAGTACCTGTGAGGGTTTCTGGACAATATTTGTAATCGTTTTGTGTTGTTGATTACCAATAATAAATATGTACATAGGCTACATTTGCATAAAGCAAGCATATTTGTCCACTCCCATGCTGATAAGAGTATTAAATACATGACAAATCTCCCTTTAAGGTACATTTAGAACAGATAAAAAAATGTGTGATTAATGTCCGATTAATCGTGATTAAATATTTTAATCGACTGACAGCCCTAAACGAAATACTTTTACTCAGGTGGGTACTGTAGAGCGCCTATAATCAATATTTTTTTAACAATGTATCAAATGGCAATGTGACAAAGTCGCTCCCCTCAGCCTTACGGATGATTTATGAGTTAGTTTCAGCTCCCACAGCTTTTTACTGTTGTGCTTCACTCTCACTGCTGTCATGTCATGGGGTCGTTTTCAGCCGCAGCAGCAGCTGTAACCCACTGTACACTACTTGCTCAGCACCAAACAGCAGACAGACAAAGTTAGCGACAGATTTAGCTGGTGAATAGCACCCACTGGGACGGTTTCAAGTACCAGTTGGTGTCAGGGGGGCAGTAATGAGCCCAATACGGCTTTGCGCATTAGAATGAGGCAAAAAAAGACTGCACTAGAAAACAAGCTTTGAGTGACACACAACTAATGAAACATAGCACCGCATTTAGCAGCGAAAGAGTCAGATATTTCCCCTCACATATTCCCCAGAGTTGGTAGAGACCTAAAACAGAGCTAAGAGAGAGAGAACGCTGCTTCTGAGCCACTTCTACACTGCAATTATCCAGTCTGTCTGGTTTGGATCAGCCACCAAACAGGACAGGAACATCACTACAACAGAAAATCAGATCTGCAGAAAAAAAATCATTGGAGCCAACCTGCCCTCCATTCAGGACTTGTACACCTCCAGACCCTTCAGAACCCGTTCCAACTTCTCCCCTCTGGTAGGCGCTAAACGTCAAAACAACCAGACACAAGAACAGCTTCTTCCTACAGGCCGTCACTCTGATGAACACTTAACAGTTAAATGACACGACTATACTTTGTATCTGCTATTTTATCATTGAAATATACACTGATTTTGGTAACATGGACATATCATTGACAAATAGCAGGCCTATACATCTAAGCTGCTGTACATACTGAATATACTGTGAACTGACTGATATAAAGCAACCTGTTACACTAGTCATTCAATAATTATTCCAGCATATTTGCACTCTGCATCATATATACTTTACTGGTGTGTACATAATACCTAAATGTTTATGTTTGTCCTTGTTTTTAGCTGTATTTCTCTTTCTGTGTATGTAAAATGTGAGCAAAAATAACCAGAGTCAAATTCCTGGTATGTGTACTCATAACTGGCCAATAAAACTGAGTCTGATACTGATATTAGACATTCACCATGGCAACAAACACGACTCCAAATGAGTGACAACGATGGAACCTTCGGTCAGTCATCTTCTTCAGTAAAGGGAATACATTTCTGGAACGCCCTACCAACGGAAATAAAAACACAACCTGACCTGAAACCGTTAAATGAAAAGGTGAAACACTGGCTGAAACTAAACCAAACCTGCGATCACTGATTATTTATTGGGAACATACATATTTAAATTGATTGTAATGTACGATGTTGTATTATGTGATTTTATGTATGATGTGCTATTCTGTATTTTCTTTTTTTATTTATCTTCTTTTTCTTAAAAGCCTAACCAGGGACAAGGTCTGCAAATTAGCTATGGCTAGAAGTCCTATATACGTTGCACTTTAATTAAGTGTAACAATGCCTATGTATTGTTCTTGTCAAATAAACTAATAAATAAATAAATAAATAAATGTGTAAATAAGCGACTGTTTGCTAATAGGGTCACTTTCCACTGCCCCAAAGTGGACAAACAAATTCAGTTATTGCAGGCCGCTGAGCGTGGCTATATTCATGTCGTCCACGACATAAAAAAAAATCCAATTAATATTTTTAAAATATCTCTGGCTGAATGTAGACACTCACTTTAAATGGCCGCCGCTCCTTCACCGCTAGCTTTCCAACTGGCACCTGGTGTGATTGTGTCCCTTTCAGAAGTGTTATAATCCAGCCTATGGAACAACAGTGTTTTTTTTAGAGACTTTATAAAACTAATAAATCCAACAATGAATGTCTTCTGTTATTATTTACCCATTTATCCGTGTTGAAAGGAGTTATTGTTGTAGTTAGCTGTTAGCTGAATGCTACCGAGGGGAAAACTGTATCCCATGATGCATTGGGTCATTCTTCTTCTTCTAGTGTTTATTGGCGGTTGTGAAATCAGCTTACACATTACCGCCACCTACTGGACTGAGAGAGAGTCATCAGCATAGAAGCTGCAGGATAGGTCTGTGCATGTCACAGCCTAAGGGACAACCACAACAACACATAACACTCTGCCTTTTATTGACTCCTCTACTTCATGTTTTTTTTTTTTTTTTTTTTTTAAATTATTTATTTATTTATTTTTAACATTTATCATTTGATATTCCAATATATCATTAATTGTTTCTATATATATTGTAATTCACTTAATGAATTGTATATATGTATATATATGTTTTTGTTTTTATCTTGTTCTTTTTTTATTATTATTATTGAATTTTACGCTTTGGCAGTATTGTTCACCTGACATTCATGCCAATAAAGCATATTGAATTGAATTGTATTGAATTGAGTGCTACTGGAATGAGTCCTAAAACCAAGGAGGGTGGAAAGAGGAGTTGTCAAGCGCCATCATTGCGTCATATCTTTAGGGTACAACCCCATAGCTTAAGACCTGTGTCCCAGCCTCTTTCCATAGGCCTTGCCTAAAACCCGGAAATGAGTAAGCATTTTAGCACTTCCAGTTCCCTCGTCTTTTAATAATTATATATATAATATATCATAATTAGGGCCTTGTATGGATGCAGTCCAAGCAGGTGATCACCAAGGTTTCCAAGAACAAATTTAAAAAGCCAAAAGTCTTGTACACTATTATGCGATGTGTGATTTGGATAAATAATATTAATTATAAATGTAATATTAATAATTAATGTTAAATATCGGTGGGATTCAATTTCCGTTTTTCTTTTGTTTTTATGGTAATATACATTCATGTGACATCACTGCAGCATACATATTCTGATATCTCAGTTTGTTCTGAATAAAAAGATGCAGTGTTGAGGTTCTACATGCATTACTTCAAAAGGAGACCAGTCGGACCAAAAATAGGAAACAATTGTTCAGACCTGAGAGGGACATTCTTAAGCAGGCCTATAGTATTTTTGTGGTATTTCCATTTTGCTATACTTACTTCTATGCCGCTCCATTTCAGAGGGAAATATTGTAGGCTACTCCACTACATTTTTTAATTACCTTTAGTTAGCCTACTAGTTACTTTTAAAATGTTTTTGAGTTTGCATATGATCAGTTAAATTATGCTTAATTGTCAAACTGCCCAGCAATATGTGAAGGTTGGGATTAGCTCCACCTCAACCTGCTCCAATTTTAAAATGCCACTTAAAAATGTATGTATCAGTAACAATAATCCCAAAAAATAATAACCTATATATCACAAAAACACTCATAGGGGCAGAATTAATTTACATCAGTACCCAACAACTTAATTCTTAAACTTAAACTTTGCAGTTCATGTAAAGTTTCTATATGAAGACCTAAAGTCAGTGATAACAAACAGAACTCCAATGAGTCTTTGATTTATTTGAATGTTGTTTTCACGTGATGACACAAGAGGGCAGTGAATCACAGTGTAGCCAATAACAACAGAGTTTGTGATAAATCAATCCCACAGCAGCCTAAACGACATCCTTACATTGGGAAGAGAAGGGAGCCACTGAAGGTGTTGTGGTTATCTCTGTCGTCATAGAGAGATTTGCCTGATGGGAGAACCAGGTGAATCTCATCTCCTGCTATCAGCTCCAAGACAACAGAGTTAGTGAAATACACAAGACCCCAGTCTTTCTTCCCCTCCACATTAAACATGATCCTCTGGTTGTTCTTGTACACATATACACCCAGAGGACTTGGGTTGAGACTACACACAGTGAACTGGAGATAGTAGACGCCTTTGACTGGTGCTGTGAAGAAACCTACAGAGTAAGAGGAGAAAATGAAAAACAGTAACAACTAATTTATGTAGATTTACATGATGACCACACGTGTTCATATGACCTACAGTATATTTACCTGTAGCTGGATTATAAGCATTGCCAATGTTGGTGAAGACCTTGCTGTATTTCAGTGTGAGGTCTGTGTTTTGTGGTCCAACAAGTCCTTCACGAGTCAGAGCTGTATAAAAGGCCACCTTTGGTTTCTCTGTTAACACCAAAATGTCAATGTGTCATTAAATTTGACCTGAAATAAATAGGTAATGTGTGTGTGTGCGTCGTGAATAAGAAAATACAATCATCACCTGTATTTTCTCTCTCCAGCTGATCAATCCTGGACTTGCTAAGGAGAAGTTCACTCTCACTGCTGCTCAGTCTGGTCTGCAGGTCTGGAGTTGATGCAATGACAGTGAATTATAGAGCAGAACTGTTAACAGGCACAACAAATCATATACTGTACAGTATCTTGACCCTCATCTTATCTATTGAACTAAAACTCAAAAATGTACTAGAAACTAAATGTCCATGACAAGATCACACACTTCAGTCTAACTGTTATAGGACAACATTATCAGCACTCAACAGGAAAATAAGCCAGTCTGTACCAGAATTATCTCTCTGCAGCAGCTCCACGTACACGTTGAGCTCCACCACCATGTCTCTCAGCGCCCTCACCTCTGCCCAGATGTCAGGGGTGGTTTGCTTTGTGATCTGCTCGGCCGATTCCTCAACTGCATCTCTTGGAGCCGTCTCCTGAAACTCTCTGATCTCACCCACCTCGCCGAGGCCTCCACCCTCCCCCTGAGCCCCTGACCCACACAGACCGAGCAGCAACAGCAGCAAACCAACAACAACCCTCATTGTCCAGTTACACGTCTTCACAAAGGTGCATGGGTAGAGTTGGCCCGGCTTATGTAGTTTCCAAACTACAGCTGACTGAACGAATGGGAAAAACAACAAGTGTTTTTGTTTGATAGTTTGATTCAAAGCCTCAGATGATTCAATATGATCTCTGTGCTGGTGAGAAACAACAAGCTGCTACAAGCTGGTGGAACACTTTTACTATGATACCCTCTCATGCAGTCACAGCTGTGCATACACAGTGTTTATTAATACACACTCAGAGAAACACACTTATCCTAATGCTGAGGCCTTTTAGTGTGAATGAGGGTTATCTGATTAAATTCAGAGAAGGGAGTCAAACTTTGTACTTCACTCCGTCTCACTACTTATCTTATTCTCTCTGATATATTATAAAATAATATAAAAAAACCTGTCCTCTGTTAGAACATTGTGATAGTCTGTTAAATCTTATATTATGATGCTTTATATTATAAATTATTTGATAAACCACTGAAGCCCACAGAAAGTTAATATCTGTTCTCTAGAGCCCTCTGGTGGTAACCAAAATACTTAAACTTAGTTTGGACAATACATAGGTCCTCAGGTTGCTGAACTATTGTCAGGGTCAAAGGTCAGGGGTCAGAAACTTCCTTTAGCATTCGATCGACTCACATTGTGAAGGTTTTGTTTAGATTGCTGATTATACAGTATTTTGGTTGTTGTTGTTGTTGTTTTTTAATCACATAGGCTCCTTTAGATACATTTTTATAGATTAGACTTCACGTTGACATTAGATTATTTTCTGGTTATCAGTGTAAAAACATTGAACAACAAAACATGAAAAAGTACCTCTACTACAGACTAACACTAGAAATTCTTCTGACTGTGGTTAAGTGTTGTTGAACACATCGTAATTATCTTCCACTATGTTTATTTTGATCTTCTTTAGTTCTTAGAAAATCCTTTTTTGTGTGTAATCATAATCTCAACCGAGCAGATCCATCGTTGCCATTGAGACAGTTTATGCAGCAAAAGGCCCTTATAGTGATTCTGTAATAGGGGAAGTTTATTTTTTTTTATTACTGTGTGGAGCACCCAGTAAGAGACGAGAAGAGAGACAAGTCTAAAAAAAGTGCTTTTGTATTGTCATAGAATTAATTTGGAAAGGAAAGCACGAGTGTTTGAGGTTGTATCATTCATTATTGGTAGGTAAACTGTCTAGTCAAGTCTAGTCTGAAGCACAGTGGTGGAAAGTAACTAAATGATGGCTGTCAGAGTTAACGTGATAATAACGTGTTTACGCAAATTCATTTTAACACCACTAATAACTTTAACGCATTAATGCAACTTGCATTTTTAGGTTGTAGCGGGTTCAGTTTTAAAGCTAGAGAGAAGATACTAGTATCATCATACTGTCATACTAGCTTGTCACAAAGGAGGTTAAATAACGCTACAAACTTACACTAAATTTTGGTGAGGAAAAACTGGCATGGCCATTTTTAAAGGGGTTCCTTGACCTCTGACCTCAAGATATGTGAATGAATATTGGGTTCTATGGGTACCCACAAGTCTCCTCTTTACAGACATGCCCACTTTATGATAATCACATGCAGTTTGGGGCAAGTCATAGTCAAGTCAGCACACTGACACACTGACAGCTGTCAATTTTAAAATGCCACTTAAACATTAATGTATCAGTAACAATAATCCAAAAATATAATAACATATATTACAAAAACACTCATAGGGGCAGAATTAATTTTTCATCAGTACCCAACAACTTAATTCTTAAACTTAAACTTTGCAGTTCATGTAAAGTTTCTATATGAAGACCTAAAGTCAGTGATAACAAACAGAACTCCAATGAGTCTCTGATTTATTTGAATGTTGTTTTCACGTGATGACACAAGAGGGCAGTGAATCACAGTGTAGCAAATAACAACAGAGTTTGTGATAAATCAATCCCACAGCAGCCTAAACGACATCCTTACATTGGGAAGAGAAGGGAGCCACTGAAGGTGTTGTGGTTATCTCCGTCGTCATAGAGAGAAAAGGTTGATGGGAGAACCAGGTGAATCTCATCTCCTGCTATCAGCTCCAAGACAACAGAGTTAGTGAAATACTTATAAAGTGTATCTTCCTTCCACTCAACGTTATACATGATCCTCTGGTTGTTCTTGTACACATATACACCCATAAGACCTGTGTGGTTACCAGACACAGTGAACTGGAGATAGTAGACGCCTTTGACTGGTGCTGTGAAGAAACCTACAGAGTAAGAGGAGACAATTAAAAACAGTAACAACTAATTTATGTAGATTTACATGATGACCACACATCTTTATGTGACCTGCAGTATATTTACCTGTAGCTGGATTATAAGCATTGCCAATGTTGGTGAAGACCTTGCTGTATTTCAGTATGAGGTCTGTGTTTTGTGGTCCAACATATCCTGCATCAGTCAGAGCTGTATAAAAGGCCACCTTTGGTTTCGCTGTTAACACAAAAAGTCAATGTGTGTCATTAAATTTGACTTGGATTAAATAGGTAACGTGTGTGTGTGTTGTGAATAAGAAGATACAATCATCACCTGTATTTTCTCTCTCCAGCTGGTCAATCCTGGACTTGCTAAGGAGAAGTTCACTCTCACTGCTGCTCAGTCTGGTCTGCAGGTCTGGAGTTGATGCATTGACAGTGAATTACAGAGCAGAACTGTTAACAGGCACAATCTTGACCCTCAACTTATCTGATATCCCAATACTCATGTACTAGAAACTAAACCATATTTATCTCTCACTGTCCAACGAGTCCTCGTGCCTAAATGACTAAATAGTCAATGTCGGTGCTGTTCAAAACAACCAATATTACTGTTACAAATGAGTCTTTTCTCATCTGACACCTGTGTTGTTAAGGTTTGGTTAAGTTTCGACAAATAAAACTTTTAGGTTAATTTTCGGGGAAGTTTGTGGAAAAAGAGGCCAGAGAGCTGTTAGCCAAAACGTGTCAGTCTGACAATGAAGTTGTTCCAATACTTTGAGTGTTGCTGGAGTTTTTGACCATGTAAGGCTGATTTCTCTTCTCCATGCACCTTGTTACTTGTTGTAACAGGGTAAAGGTTGTGCCAGAGTTACTTTACTGTTCACTGTGTGTCAATGTTTAACAGTGTAAGTCCCATCGGTTGGTCCACCACTTTGGTCCAGACTGAAATATCTCAACAACTATCTGATGGATTAACATGAAATTATGTAAAGACATTCATGTTCTCCAGAGGATGAATCCTTACTGACCATGAGGTTGACATTTGTGGTTTCGTGCAAAATTCTCAACAACTATTGGATGGATTGCCCTGAAATTTGGTACACACATTAATGTCTCCCTCAGGATGAATTTTTGTCTTAACTTAACTTTTCATCTAGCGCCATCATCAGGTCAAAATACACCTTGGTTTATGACCAAATACGGAAATATTTTCAACACTTTTTTTTAGCTCTTTTTCATTTTTAGAAAAGCAGAAACTAAAATTACATTCAACGATGTGATATATGAAAACTTTAACACAGGTTAAAATAATAGCATAAAAAAATAGCAAACCATGATACTTATTAAACCTTCATGTTTGTCAGTGAAATACCTGTATTCTCTTTTTCTAGGTCACTTGTTTTGCTCTCGGTGGCCGTCAGTCTAGTTTCTTGTACTGAAAAACAGAAGACGTTAGATTTTTTTATGAATGGTTAATTTCTAAAACTGCTTAAATAACACAATGAGCTGTGTTGTGTTTTTAATTAAATGTAGATAAATTAGTCTTTTCATAACATATTGGTTTTTAAAGATTTATTCTGGAGCTCACAATAAGTGCATCAGTACACTGACACACTTCGTCACCTGCATTTTCTCTCTCCAGCTGGTCAATCCTGGCCTTGCTAAGGAGAAGTTCACTCTCACTGCTGCTCAGTCTGGTCTGCAGGTCTGGAGTTGATGCAATGACAGTGAATTACAGAGAAGAACTGTTAACAGGCACAACAAATCATATACAGTTTCTTGACCCTCATCCTACCTATTGAACCAAAACTCAAAAATGTACTAGAAACTAAATGTCCATGACAAGATCACACACTTCAGTCTATCTGTTAAAGGACAACATTATCAACACTCAACAGGAAAATAAGTCAGTCTGTACCAGAATTATCTCTCTGCAGCAGCTCCACGTACACGTTGAGCTTCACCACCATGTCTCTCAGCGCCCTCACCTCTGCCCAGATGTCAGGGGTGGTTTGCTTTGTGGTCTGCTCAGTCGATTCCTCAACTGCATCTCTTGGAGCCGTCTCCTGAAATTCTCTGATCTCACCCACCTCGCCGAGGCCTCCACCCTCCCCCTGAGCCCCTGACCCACACAGACCGAGCAGCAACAGCAGCAAACCAACAACAACCCTCATTGTCCAGTTATGCGTCTTCACAAAGGTACAGTGGTAGAGTTGGCCCGGCTTATGTAGTCTCCAAACTACAGCTGGCTGAACGAATGGGAAAAACAACAAGTGTTTTTGTTTGATAGTTTGATTCAAGGCCTCAGATGATTCAATATGATCTCTGTGCTGGTGAGAAAATACAAGCTGCTACAGGCTTTTGGAACACTTTTTCTATGATACCCTCTCATGCAGTCACAGCTGTGCATACACCGTGTTTATTAATACACATAGAGACAAACAGTCAGAGAAACACACTCATCCTAATGCTGAGGCCTTTTAGTGTGACTGAGGGTTATCTGATTAAATTCAGAGAAGGGAGTCAAACTTTGTACTTTACTCTGTCTCACTACTTATCTCATTCTCTCTAATATATTATAAATTAATATAAAAACTGTCCTCTGTTAGAACATTGTGATAGTCTGTTACATCTTATATCATGATTCTTTATATTATAAATTATTTGATAAATCACTGAAGCCCCAAAGAAAGTTAATATCTGTTCTCTAGAGCCCTCTGGTGGTAACCAAAGTACTTTAACTTAGTTTGGACAATACAAAGGTCCTTCAGGTTGCTTAACTATTGTCAGGGTTCAAAGGTCAGGGGTCAGAAACCCTCCTGTAGCATTCGAGTGACTCACATTGTGAAGTTTTTTTTTAGATTGCTGATTATACAGTATTTTGGTTGTTGTTGTTTTTTAATCACATAGGCTCCTTTAGATACATTTTTATAGATTAGACTCCACGTTGACATTAAATTATTTTCTGGTTATTAGTGTAAAAACATTGAACAACAAAACATGAAAAAGTACCTCTACTACAGACTAACACTAGAAATTCTTCTGACTGTGGTTTAGTGTTGTTGAACACATCATAATTATCTTCCACTATGTTTATTTTGATGCAGATCCAAATGCAGGTAGACTAGAGGATTGTGCTGTCATGACAGAGGTGTAGCTATGTTTTATTTAACTACATAAAATATTTTAACATCCATGTGTATCTACTGTTAATTGAACTATAAGATGAAAATTGAATGCAACCTCCAATCTTGACTCAAATCGAGAAATATATATTTTTTCAAGCCCATACAGTCTCACTGAAGTACTCTGTGCAATCACTTTGATGCAGTACTGCACTTTTCTCACTTGAAGGCGGTACTTCCCTGTTGTATGAAATGTATCAGTAAATAATACAGACTGCGAGCACTTTATACCGTGTTTAGGTGAAAATTAAAGGTCATCTTCAGTTTACAGAAAGTCAAATAAGATAAAGATCTGAAATCTTTGCAGACAAGTTGTCATGATAGCAGGTGTATTTATATTATCTCTGTACCCACAGAGACAGAAACTGGCAGATATGATTGATTTTTTTTTTAAACATTTAATTATATTTTAGGGCTATCAAAGTTAATGCGATAATTTCTTTAACGCATTGCGGTTTTTAGGATGTAGTGGGCTCAGTTTTAAAGATAGAGTGAAGAGATCAGTGACTGGTATCACATGAAACTAGAAAAAACCTAAGGAATCCATTGGTACCAGTGCTGATCACTGATCCACTGTGCCGCCCTGGAAGAGGAGAGACAAGGAGGGATGGATGATGGGAGTTTGGGGGTGGAGGGTAAGAGGGCAGGGGGACTTGAGATATTTGGAGGAGGTTAGTAGGAGGGGAGGTATGGGTGAAAGGGAAAAGGGGGTGAGAGTGCTTAGGAAGGGAGAAAGGATGTTATTCTTTCTTCTCTCTCTTCAATCTCTCCTTCTCCTTCCTCTCATTTTCTTCTCTCTCTCTCCCCCCTCTTTTCTCTCCTTTTTCATCTTCGCCTTCTCTTTATCAATTTTAAGGCAATCTCCTGAAAAGACAGAGACAGCTTATAATTCAGTATTTTTCTTTGAAAGACTAAATCTGAAACAAACTGTTACAATCCAACAAGTCATAATTCAAATCAGAGTGATCAGCTGGTGTGTCGTACCTGAAGCTCAAGATTTTTGCAGGATCAGGAGCTGAATCTCCTCCTCCATCTTGCTCGTCTTGTTGAACCACTTCTCCTCCACCTCTCTGCTCTGTTTCTGCAGCTCCTGTGTTTTCTTAAAGGTCATCGTTTCCTTTCTGATCTGAAAGTCTGACTCACACGATTTACCAGCAAAAAATTTTAATAAAATAAAGAGGAAATTACAGCATACATCAAATGCATTTTGTTGGGCAATTATATTTGACACACTTTCAAATACCAACAGTAAGTCATGTTTTTAGCATGCTATATCACACATCAAATACGCTTTGAACTTCTCAGACGGGAGCACACATTTGTGTGTGAGAGAATTTATTTGGGAAGACTATACAGGCAACATTATCTATTGTAAATTATTAGTGCATGTTCCTCTATCAGGTTCACGTCCGTGTCAGAAAGAAAAGTCCTGAAAACTTGACATTTGAAGTGTAGAGTTATTTGAGTATGTTGTATCTCCTTGCACATTTTGTTGTCTACATTTACTGGTCTGACATACAGTATGTAATGACACATCTCTGTGGTGCATCGTGCTACAGTTTCTTGTAGAGGTACACATAACCAGATGAATAGTCGTCCCCTGCTGCTGCTGACACTCCTCTTATCCAGTTTTCCACCTCAGTGACAGCTACAGGACTCCAGAGCCCCTCGTCCTCCATCTGCTCCAGCTCGCGCTCCAGGGCAGCTCTGTACTCCAGATTGTCAGGGCTATGTCTGCACGTCATACAAACGTAGCCACCTAGAAGAAACGGGTGACAGTGAGTAAATGGCTACGTATGTCAAAATGAACAGATAACCCCTACATAGAATAAAATTACAACTTAGTTTGACACATGCAATATGGGCTGAAGCCCCCCACCACATTATTTTACCCGGTTTGCAGGCGATGCACAGCTCTCTGACCACGCTTACAGAAACGTGCTCCACACCCAGTGCTCCACACATCACAACCACATCAAATGATCCTGCAGGAGGAAGTGAAGAGTGAGTGAAGACAATAAGTTAATAACACAAACACCTTTCAAATTAACCACCGCTTTGCCAACATAGTAATTTTATTCATTGTTAATATATAAAGTATAAAACATGTACTGTAGGTTTTTGACATAATTACACTACCTTTTTGGACAGGTAGCGGCTGTTCTACCAAAATGCATTGCTTGAGGTCTTGATACAGCCCTTTCTTTTGGGCCTCCTCCAACATAGCCGTGCTTCCATCGATGCCCACAAACTGTCCAAAACCATCCTGCTTCATCTATAAAACACACACAGTTGATCACATGTCACCGAGGTCTAATTGGATACTGAGAACTGATTTAAGATAAAGTAATTCCACATTGGAAAATCATTTAAAACAGAAGCTTGTTTGGATCAAAAACAACAGAACTAGACCAACCAAAATGTTTTCTTTCTGTTCTGCTGCTGAGATTTTTACCTTCTCTGCCACCAGTCCTGTACCGCAGGCCACATCCAGCACGACAGCTGCTTCACGGTCGCCACTGAAATGGGAGGAGATGCTTTTGGTGGCATGACCTGCTGCATCGTAGCCCATAACAACCGCATCCTATTCAAGGTAGGAATAACAGAGCACAGTGGTTCTGACAACAGACAATCTCAACTAACACTCAACACAGGAATAAAGCACATTTCATTTACAACTGTTCATTTAAAGGCCTCTTTCAACTTTAAGGGCCAAACCATTTAGTTGTAGAAAATAGTACTTTCTAGAAGACAGGGTTGTTTGGAGCCCATTGGTAAGAAAGATCTACTCTCTACTTATTTTGACTCGCATATGTTCGTAAAAATATTCTTTATCAGGATCCCATGTGGTTCCCCTCGTATATTTGAATTTGTAAAGGAATACATGTTATGACTGAGATACAAATAAGCACAACAAACCTTAATCACGCTGTTCAAGATGTATCAGGGATAGTCTGAAACCCCCCCACATAACTCTTACTTCGTATACAAGGACTGATGGCTAATGTATTATTATTGATGGTCCTCTAAACTTCAGTGTTTAAACTGACATGAGAAGATAATGAATAAAATGTAGGGTGAACTGTGTTTGAGAAGAACACGTCATTCATCAGGCAAAGAGTGCTTTGTGGTATCAATGATTCAAAAGAGCCTAAAATGTTACCCACCTGATCGTACTTCTCTGCCCAGGTGTCGTAGTGGGCAATTGTATCACCAGGCGTAGTCGCACCGCGAATTGATGCATACACATCTTTCACAGTTTCAAACGTTCTTTGTGTTGATGCCATGACTCCCTCAATCTGATGAGATAAGGGAACAAAAGTTAGGGAAGGGAGGACAATCAGAGGAGAAACCAGCGGGCAAAGAGAAGAGTGAGAGAGCGAGTGGAGACACAGGAAAGAACTAGTGAATTTGTCGCTGTTTGCGGCCAGGAAGGAATAGGAGAGGTTCAGCAGAGATGTGGACCAGGGGCTGAATTCTACCTTCACCTCACAGAGTACTTGAGCAACAAGATGGGAGAAGTGTCCATAATAAACTGGAACATTTGGAATAGAGGAGAGGGAACCTGTTGTGGAATTTCTGAATACTCAGCCATGTTATTACTGTACTCCCTTAAGAGGTGGAGCGTTATTTTGAAGCTAAATTTTCAAATTTGCAGATTCTTTTTGATCTCGTCAAACACAGACATGGTAAGGCAAAACTGATAATTTGCACTTACCATTTCTGTTGTTGTTTTGAGATCCTGTTCGTGACGCCACTTTGTTGTGGAATTCTGAATACTCAGGTTAACTCAGTCAATAGGAAGGAAGAGGCCCCGAAGCTGCTGATGTCTTACACAGAAGGTTTATTGAAGCTTGATCAAGGAGCAATTGTCAGGTCTCCACCATTGACGTGCTCTCTGCGTGAAGACCTCACAACTCTGCCCGTTCTCCCTGATGCTCAGTGTTTTACCCCTTATCATGTTTTGACTTACTCGGTTCCTCTGGCATCTCTGAGCCTGGTTGCCACAGCGACTGGCTCTATGGTCCCTACTACAGACACAGCTGTACAGATAACGGTGGAGCTCCTAGACAGGACTCCAACCCAATAATGTCAACAGAGGGACACTCTGACCTCTCGACCAAGGAGAGAGAGGCATTGTAGAAAATTACATCACAGTTACCTTGGTATGCTGTTGACTGTTATAACAGCGCTGTCGAACAAACAGAGTGAAAAGTGAACTTTACTGCATCCAAGTGGTGTGTGTTGTGTCTGATGAAACGTGACTAAACACTGTTTCTGTCTGAACGGGACATTTATTGAGCCTTTCACAGCATTTTGGTTTGTTTCATCAAGGCAATAAAGGAGAAAGGAGAAACTACAGGGGCCCTACATCTACTATTCCTGATGTTACTAAGAAGGATCCTGGTGAGATTGCACGGCTGAAAATTGCTCTTGACAATCTGCTTCCATCGGATGGGACAGAGTTATTCAAGTTTCAGATCTTGATGGAACATCTAAAACTAGATGAAGCCCGCCTAATAGCTGATGCATACCTGAACTCCCCGACCCCCTACACTGACACCATGGCGGCCCTGTCCGAGAAATTCGGTCAGCCCCGCCAGTCAGCCACCAAGAAAATCGGGAGTGTCATGGATGCATCTGACATGGAGATACGGACGCCTTTGAAAGGTTTGCCTTGCAGATTTGGGCACTTGTTGGTATGCTGAAGACCCTCGGCCAAGACGGAGGGGTAGAATTGAGATGTGGTTCTCATGTGTCAAGGCTCCTTAGTAAGCTGCCTGCTGAGAAGAGGTCTGAGTTTCCGAGATACATGTGCTGCCACCCAGGAGTGGTGTATAACCTCGTAGACTTTGATTGGCTGTAGCTGGAAACGTGGTGCCAGGATAGTGATTGCCATGTCGGAAACCGAGGGCAGAAAGAGAGAACCATCCAGAAGCCAGAGCGCCGGCGGGAGTGAAAGGCTGTCCCTCGCACAGCCACCATACTCCATGGCTCAGAGGATGTCAACCAAGCCGTCTACTGAGTCAGCAACCAGTAAGCCACCTGTACAAAGTTAAGAAGACAGGCCTACCTAAAGGCTACTGTCCTTACTGTGACACAGAGGATCATTACCTAAGCCAATGCGCCACCTTCAAATGCTTTGATAAGGCTCAAATCATAGACTGCGTTAAAGACCAATAGGTGTTGTTGGCGATGTGGAAGATCACATCAAGCAGCACAGCGTACCCTGAAAAAAGCCTGCAGCATATGTCAAGGTAAACACCTACTGATACTGCATGAAGCTGGCTTCATTCCACATCCTGCCACTTTAAAGTCTTTGTCGGTACCAGGATCACGGAAATCCTCAAACTTCAAAGCCTGGCAATACGTGGATTCAGCTAGAAACCCAGCCGACGACATCACCAGGGGCAAGATGCTAACTGAACTAGCAAGCCCAAACAGAGGGAGCCAGGGGCCAGGATTTCTCCTCCTACCTCCAGATGAGTAGCCTTCCTACCCATTGCCAAACACCACAGATCCACTACAGGATGTTGCGGAGTTAAAGCGTTCCGCCATATGTGGCATGGCATTCACCAACCCTGGTACACCGATCCCAGATGTCACACAGTTCCATACTTGGAGGGAGTTGGTGGATGCTACTCATTATATTGTGGTACCTTTGTATTTGTTCTTGTTATAGACCACACATTCTTCAACTGGACACCTTTAAGCCTCTGTGGTTGCAATACTGAACTGTGCTCTGTGCCCTCGTCGTAAACATTTCATTGACCGTTGACCCTGTGTTAACCTTCACATGAGCAATAAAACTTATACTTTAACCTATAGGGAGATCTGTTAATGCTTGTGGGGCAGAACAGCTCAAATTCCAAGACTATAGCTATATAACACCATGGCCGCTGCTCTCAGGGTGGATACCTTATCTCTAATCTTGGTTTGTTAAACAGAATAAAGAGGGAACTTACAACTTCAGAGGTTTTCCTTTCTAGTTGGTCAAAATGAATGCAAGTACAGACATCAGAGTCCCCGGGGGCAGTTGTTCATAGAGTTACAGGATCTGGTCTTTGGGGTTTTGATAGTTTCCTTAAATAAGGACTGGGTCATACATACTCATGTCTTCTCTACCAATCAGATATCTGCTACCATTGTTCCCACTATCACCTCATCCCAGCTGTGAAAGCCAATAGCTAAGACTCAATTAGTGGGGAGGAGAAGAGAGGGTGTACGTTAATGTGTATGCCTGAAGCAAACTTTAAAGGAATAGTTCAACACTTTTGGAATTTACTTTTTTTTCTTCTTTCCAAGAGTGAGACGAGCTTAACATAAAGACTGGAGGCTATATATATATATATATATATATATATATATATATATATATATATATATATATATATATATATATATATATATATATATATATATATATTTTTTAGTACTTTGGTTATGTTTTTCATCACATGCTTTAGATACATTTATATAGATTTGACTTCAATTTGACATTAGGTTATATTCTGGTTATCAGTGTAAAAACATTGAACAATAAAACGTGAAAAAGTACCTCTTATAGGTGCTAATATAGACCAACACTATAAATTCTTCTGACTGGTTTAGTGTTGTTGAACACACCATAATTATCTTCCACTATGTTTATTTTGATGCAGATCCAAATGCAGGCAGACTAACACATTTAGAGGATTGTGCTTCCTCGATGGAGGTGTAGCTCTCCTGTTGATTCTTAAGTATCAATGCTACCAATAATAATTCTTGTTTTGAGTGAATACTAGTGTCAATAGGATCAAAACAAAAATAACATGAAATCAGGTGTTCAGGTAGAGTATCAAGTATTAAGTAATGAACATAGTAAAAAGAAATGCCATTTTTGGGCTCCCTATCATATTAAAAAATGTTTTACTTTTAATGATATTAAGTATTGGTATCAGTATATCACCAAATCTACTCTGCTCTAACATGGAAGCTTTGTGTGTATGTGTAGGCACCGGCACAGAGGGCAGAGGAGAGACGGCAGTAGGGAAAGACTGTGTGCTGCCATAAATTACACTAATATCTTCATGTTTTACAACAGAATCATATTTATCGTGCATCTCTAATCTTGGTTTGTTAAACAGAATAAAGAGGGAACTTACAACTTCAGAGGTTTTCCTTTCTAGTTGGTCAAAATGAATGCAAGTACAGACATCAGAGTCCCCGGGGGCAGTTGTTCACAGAGTTACAGGATCTGGTCTTTGGGGTTTTGATAGTTTCCTTAAATAAGGACTGGGTCATACATAATCATGTCTTCTCTACCAATCAGATATCTCCTACCACTGTTCCCACTATTACCTCATCCCAGCTGTGAAAGCCAATAGCTAAGACTCAATTAGTGGGGAGGAGAAGAGAGGGTGTACGTTAATGTGTATGCCTGAAGAAAACTTTAAAGGAATAGTTCAACACTTTTGGAATTTACTTTTTTCTTTCTTTCCAAGAGTGAGACGAGCTTAACATAAAGACTTGAGGTTATATATATATATATATATATATATATATATATATATATATATATATATATATATATATATATATAAAAAATGTAAACAGGCCCCCAGTTTCACTATGGGCTCTCAGGTTTCACTACACGCACATATAGCTATGGTGGGAAAGGGAAATAAATGTATCAATAAATATGTAAATATTGTTTTTTCTTCCAAATTTCATTGTACCATGTACAATGACAATAAAGCTTTCTATTCTATTCTAAAATAAATAAATAAATATAATATATAACATTATTGTTTTCTTCCTGTATACTTTTTATGGATATATGGAATACAGATCGAAAACACCCTTAAAATACATTTACAATTAAACATTACCAATACTGTATTTCCATATACAAAATACGCATACAGATCAAATATGATGCATAACAAACTGAAGAAATATCAAACAAAGGCCAACTTACCAAAATAAAAAAAACTCTACCCACTCCCCTCTCTCTTCCTCGACTATTTAGTATTTGGAAAGTTTATATCTGGTCTCTTGAGCCCTCTGGTTGTAGCCAAAATACTTAAACTTAGTATGGACAATACAAAGGTCCTTCAGGTTGCTGAACTATTGTCAGGGGTCAAAGGTCAGGGGTCAGAAACCTCCTGTAGCATTTGAGTGACTCACATTGTGAAGGTTTTGTTTGAACTATGGTCAGGGGTGATATAATCATACATTCACTAGATATGAGGTAGAAACCTTCTTGAGTGACTCACACTGTGAAGTTTTTTTTTTCGTACTTTGGTTATGTTTTTCATCACATGCTTTAGATACATTTATATAGATTTGACTTCAATTTGACATTAGGTTATAGTCTGGTTATCAGTGTAAAAACATTGAACAATAAAACGTGAAAAAGTACCTCTTATAGGTGCTAATATAGACCAACACTATAAATTCTTTTGACTGGTTTAGTGTTGTTGAACACACCATAATTATCTTCCACTATGTTTATTTAGATGCATATCCAAATGCAGGCAGACTAACACATTTAGAGGATTGTGCTTCCTTGATGGAGGTGTAGCCCTCCTGTTGATTTTTGGGTGTTTTATTAAAATATTTTCACTGTTTACCTTCATGTGTACACACTGTTAGTTGGAATAAAAGTTGACAATTGAATGAAATGTCCAATCTTAACTCAAGACATAATAACATGCAAATACATAATTCTTCAAGCCCATATCCTCGCACTGAAAAATCAGACTGCCTCATGGTTTGAGCAAACGCTTTGATTTAGAACTAAATGTTGTGTTATCCAGAATGTTTGTTTTTTTATTCAATTAAATACGGTAATTGCACAATCCATTTTCGTTTCCAACATTTAATTGAAGAAATTGAATATCGGAATTTGAATTAAATCTCTTGACTCAAATGATACATATTCTTACCTTCTCACTCAAGTACTCCAAGGTCTGTGCAAATTGTACAGACTCTAAAAACATTTCAGATTCTGTTTAGGTGAAAATGAACCCATATCGTACCAACCTATTAAACATACAAGGACTATGGACTATGGACCCTGAATAAACTATTGTAAGAAACAACCATCATAGCAAAATGTTAACTTATTTCTTTTCAAAACGTATTAGTTATGCAATTAATGTCATCTGAAGAAAAAAAAAAGTTTATTACTATTATTTTAGGAAAGTTAATTTGCATATTGTGTAAAACAGAAATCAACAGAGCACGGGCAAGTCTGTTTCTGTCTCCTTCAAAATGACTGAGGGAGTGTCCCTACCCCCATGATAGTGTGTGATACTTTAAATTAGGACCCATTGCAAACATTTGATCCATCTATTCTATTTTATCTATTTAAACTGCATAGGCTGCAAATGGGTGCTTCAAAAAGCACTAATCGAACACAAAACAATGACACAAAGTCATTAGGAACAAACTGATAAAGTCATGAAAAAATGGAATGAAACAATAAAGCACCTGTGAGATATGACAAAAAATATACCTCTGTGGTCTGCAGGGATCCCAGTTGGTAGGATGAAGGTTTAAGGTCATCTTCAATTTACAGAAAGTGTGAAGAGAGGAGATGAAAAAGAGATGAAAAAAGTGGAGGAAGTGGGAATGTTAGGAAGGTTTAGTGGGGTTAGGAAGGGAGAAAGGATGTTAGTCCTTCTCTCTCCTCTCCTTCAGCGTCGTTTTTTACTTAGCCATTCAAATCCTTTTTCAATTATAAAAATGTGTTGCTTTAATGGCTTTAAATAGAAAATGAGTGGCCTAAGGTTAATGTGACCCCCCTGTTATCTGAATCTTTCTGCTGAGTTACAAAGTGCACGACACGTATTCATACACACTAAACTAGCTTGTTTTGATTAATGTGTGGACGATTTTAATGCATGAAAGACACAGTAAAGTTACACCATTGTTTATCACACGGTTCTCATGTTTATGCAATCATTTTCTCTTTGGAAGACTTTACTGCATATCCACAAGACACTGTCCACCTGTAGGAATCTGAAGTGTTTTTTCAGATACCAAGTTTACTGGTATCTGAAAAAAACACTTCAGATATCTTTACGAGCCAGGCTTTGTGTACTGGGAATATACCCTGAAGACTTTGGTGTAACTCTGCGGCAGTCACTGCTCATTGACTTTGGACTTTTACAAGCCAGGAGGATAACTGCACTAATGTGGAAGAACACAGATATGCCTTCGATTGGAGTGTGGATAAAGGAACTGGCAGCCTGTCTAGCTTCGGAGAGACTGACTTATATTGTAAAAAGGAAAGACAAAAAAAAACTTTGCTTGCTTGTGGAGCCCCTATCTGGACTTATTTGGAAACTCATAATTCTGAATGATTTGAAACTGTCTGGAAACTATGCACTGCTGTGATTTTTTTGTTTGTTTTAGTTCATGTTTATTGTGACAAATTCAATAAAGAAGAATGAATATTGTTAAACGTAAAATTGAAACATTTAGTCATGAACATTTCAAGTTTTACATTTTTATCTGCGGATGAAGCTGTGAGTCTTTAACTTCGGGTCTGTGACAGACTGACAATGTCAAAAAATCCAGACACTTTCTTTTTGAAGTGTATAGTGAGTTATTTGAATATTTTGTATCTTCTTGAGTTGTTTTGTACCTTTGCTGGCGTGAAATCACATCTACACTGTCGTGCAATGTGCTATAGTTTATATAGCACATTGCTTATAGAGGTACACGGCACCAGCTATGTAGCCTTCCTCGTGCTCCGACACCGCTCTCTCCCAGTCTTCCACCTCAGCGACCTCTACACAACTCCAGAGCCCTTCGTCCTCCATCTGCTTCAGCTCGCGCTCCAGGGCGGCCTTGTATTCCACATTGTCACGGTTACTTCTGGTTGTCATGCAAACGTAGCCACCTAGTAGAAACAGGCGATAGTGCAGTGGTGTTTGTGAGAGATCAAAACTCATCTGTACAGTGAGGAGATACTTCTTTACAACCAAGGATCAGAACTGCAGTTCAGGCAGTATCAAACCAAAAAAACATATCTTCACCTGGTTTGGTGGACTTGCACAACTCTCTGACGACACCAACCGGGACCTGACCAACACTCAGCGCTCCAACGATCACAACCACATCAAACAAACCTGCAGGAGGTGGAGGAGTGAAGAAGATAAGAGAGTTTACAGTAACACTGATAATATTTAATAGCCATAATAGCATTCGAGAAAAGAGGTTTTTTTTTTCAAAATAAGTTTATAAAGTCAGCTAACCCACCCTGCTTGAGGATCACCTACTGAATCACAGTGATGAATGACCTATGGGAAAGATTTAAACTATTAAATTACCCCACTGGACAGGTAGCGGCTCCTCTCCCAGCATGGACTGCTTCAGGTCCTGGTACAACCCGCTCTCTTTGGCCAACTCCACCATAGCCGTGCTTCCATCAATACCCACAAAATGTCCAAATCCATGTTTCCTCATCTGTGCAACAGTGACACATTAGGTTGTTTATCAGTCATACTGGTCATATCAATTGAACATGGAAACTAATAACTGAGAGTGACAGGATCTGTGCCATGAGGGGACAGGTTTTAAATACAAGTTTGGATCCAAACAAGGTGAATGGGTCCAACACAAGGTGTTCATCCAGGAGACCGCTGTTTGTGTCCCATGTCTCACGTTACAATCAGCTGTTTGTTTGTCCCGTGTTCACAACGTTCAATTTCATTTTCACTGTACAAACACAGTAGTTTTAAGCCCAACCATGTTGTTCTTTCCTAAACCTAACAAAGTGGTTTTGTTGCCTAAATCTAAAGTGACGCCAAGGGTAACTATAGTGGTTTTGATGCCAAAAATTAAGTGACGCCAAGGGACATGACAAAGCGGCGGTATGTGACAAGATGGGATGAGAACGTGTTACATATATGCAAGGAGAGAGGTGAGGAGATTCACTGGAAATACTTCTAAACTGAAACAGACCAGACATCAACACAGAAGTCATATTTTACAGAAAAGAATATTTTTAGTTACTCTTGTTATTCTGAGACAAACAGAAAAAAAAGGGCTATTTTCAAATATTAAATTACGTATCAAGAGTGTAAGTATGCAGTTTGTTTTTTTTTATCTCGTGAGCTTACCTGTTTGGCCACCAGTCCTGTACCACAGGCCACATCCAACACTACAGCTGCTCCACTATCACCGCGGAAATGGGAGGCGATGCTGTTTGCTGCATGACTTGGTGCACTGTAGTCCAGAACAGCCACATCCTACTCAAACCAGGTTTAAGAAAGAACAGACAAAGAAGTTAAACATGAGCACTGTAAATCAACATTTGGCTAGATATAAAGACAAAAGAAAGCCAGTTTTAATTCTATAAGATATACAGAGAGCTACATAATGATAATGACTGAATTACTGTTTTTCAATCAGACATGTTTCACCTAATTTCTGCACAATAATATCAGTTAAACCCAGCCTATAATATAACTGCATAACAAAATGCCAGTACTTTCAGGTCAGTTATCTCACCTGATCATAGTTCTCTGCCCAGGAGTTGTAGAAGTTCACCTTTTCTGCTGATGTGGTGCTTTCATGAGCTGATAAGATAGCCGCTTTCACATTTTCAAATGTGTTAGTGACAGCTGCCATTATATACAAACCTGTTCAAAGAAAGATTATTGGCCTAGTCAAGTGATGATAACGACAGATATCAGAACATTCATTGTAGATTGTAAGTTTAAAGAATGAATGGAAATTATAGCTCAGTACTAAACACTGTGTAACTACTACACTGGAAGCCACTGTTAAGTTCAGTTTTCTTAGCTTAATGCTATTAGTAAATAACAATAACTTATTGAAAACACTGAATTGCACTGTTTGAGAGCCTGTCTGACCTCCCCTATGGTTATAAAACATACAGCCTGCTGCTATACAAGAAATGAACATGCATGGTTACCTTCAGTAGCCTTGCCGGGTTGTTTTTTTTCTGGCAGTTTCTTCTTCAATAAGTATCAAGTTGGTTCCCCCAGCTGTTTCCCAGATATAATGGCACAACATTAAGCCACACACTTGTTTTTATTAGGAGCAAATGACCAGGAAGTAATACCAGTATGTGGTTTCATGGTACAGCGTTCCCTCAGTAAAGTCTGTCAGGGGAAAGAAAGATTATGTTCTATACTAACATGGTATTTAGTACACTAAAACAGTATGTGAGATAGTTTAGTATGTCCGAAACCTTAGTGTGAAACCAATAGTACGCGAATTGCATACTATTTCCGGTGAAATGTTACAGTGTGCAACGCTGGACACTACAGCAGCACACATATACCCCATAATGCAATGCGGCAGTAACGACAACGTTAATAACAGACAGCTCTGTAACATCAATAACACTTCTATTTAACTGTAATTATAAAGTTTCACTTTGCTAGGCGTAATATATATATTATAAATTAATTCAGACTTTGATTCTCACAAATGTGTCGTTTTGGTCACATGAGGTCGGCACCGGTTACCATGGTTACACGTCTCCAACCGGAATACTGTTTATTCACACAAAAGTATGTTGAACGATAGTACACCTATTGAGTATATAGTGCATAGTATGTGATTTCGGACGGCACTTTTTTTTGCCAACACAATTGTTTGCCTTCTTACGTACGTTTTGTTACCTTCATGTATTTTACAAGCAGTAGTCACCATAATATCTGCCTAATCTGCCCTAAAACGCCTCTAAATGCAATATTTCCGACAACCCATGAAGGCGGCATTCATCCAAATTCTTGCGCATGCGCAGTAGCATTATCCCAGGGCTGCTATTCGTGTTCCCACCTGTAGAGCGGCGAGGAGTCAAAACAACAAAATCTTTCTGGAAAAGTCCTACTGATATTTAAAAGCAAGCTAACCCAGCTAAAGCACGTAGCTACCGATAACGTTAGCAAAGTAGTTTCCGAGTTATATATTGAAATAACTTTAATAGCTATAAGTAAATCCGTTCCGATACATTTCATCATGGAGATCTCTCAAAAGTTCCGCTCTTTCTACAACTTGTTTTGGTCCGTTTTCGTGGCATAGCTGGAAAGCTAACGCTGTCTAGTAAATATCAGTTAGCTTAGCATTGGTTGGACTCCCCCCAACAAAAAAAAGCCCAGCCTCTTCTGAGCCTTGTTGGACGGCAGGAGTTTGTAACTTTACTCGCTGGTAATGGGCCTCATCTACATTTCAGCTGCATGTTGTGTTATTTAACAAAGAAGTAACTGGTGTTTTTCTGTAAAAACTGCTTAAAATATTAAATTCTTATCGCCTGATAGCTAATTCCCAGCTCCAATAACACTTAACTAGCAGAATGGTGGCTTGAATCCTCCCAAAAGTTAACATTTGTAAATTACACTAAACTTTTCCGTCTTAGTTATTCTTCTCATCACTTCAAAATACTTAAATTGTGTTCTTTTCCCACAGGTTTCTTTGACAGCAACACCCTCAAAATGTCCATCCTAGGATTAAAGAAGAAACAGCCAAAGACCTTCAAAGTCAAAGTTATCACCATGGATGCAGAGATGGAGTTCAGCTGTGAGGTAAGGATCAACCTTTCGGCCTGAAAGTATGATTTATTTACCTCTGTATGGATGAGTGTATTATTTCCATGTCCAGCTCGATTTATAAACATACAGTATACTGTATGCATGCATTTGTATGTATAACCATTTATTGGCTCACATTAAAATCTCAGATTCATGGACAAGCTCACTAAAGAATGGCTTGAAACATACTTGCATATTAAATAATTATTTGTTTTGCACAAGTTGTGATGTGTAGATTTTTCAGATGCCTTTGCATCAGTTTTGATTTTCTAGCACCTGTGCTGAAAGAAGACGAGAGTTGAGCATGTTTCCTCATATACACAACCATGCATTGTTCCCATCTAAAACACACAAACACCTACTGAAAGATGTCTTACAACTTCCTTAGAATAGCATCAGTCAGGGTTTCCCCCAGGAAATTGTTAAGCAGATGTAGTAAGCTGCACAGATCCCGGTGCATCTCGTCTAATAATAGAAGATGACAGTCTATACCAGGTGTTCTCAAACTTTTTGGGGCCAGGGACCCCTTACAGGGGAGAACATTTTTCAAGGACCCCCTCTTAATCATAACACAGATTAAGCATATTTTTTTTACCTAAATCCATCAGACCTGATTTATAGTGATAAAAAGAAACACGTTTCAATTTGAATCATGTTAAGATAAGATGAGATAATCAGTGTAAATATGCAATGTTATTTAACATTATTACCACTGATATACCTTTAAACAGAGGGTGATTTGATTCAAATTGCATTTGTACTCAACTTGACAGCATGTATTAGCCTACATTTTAAGTAATTGATCTTAAAAACTTTCAGAAAATTAACAGTAGCAAGACTGGCATAGTCCTAATAAATCCAGACATTTAAACTTACCAATCTAAAGCTGACTTTCAGTAAGTGCTTCAACTTAAAAAGAATGAAATTTTTGCTCTGTTACAATCATATCAGTTTCTATTGGCCCAAAGCTAACGTGTATTGGAGTAATGGACACAATATGCTTGTTTTATTCGTGCAAATGGTCCCAATCTGTAGATCTGCACTTTTTAATTATACAGCACAATTTTAACATTTATAACAAATTACTTTGCGGACCCCACTTTGAGAATCACTGGTCTAAACGATAGTTACACTCATTAAATATGAGGCTATTTGCTGTGTATAATAGTTCCTCTGCTGTCTGCTGATATAGTGTATTAATGTTTATTATGTTAGAGAAGGTGGTCTTTATTTCAGGCAAGGTGGCCCACCTCCGCTATAAAATAGTGAAGAAACCCTCATAAATTTGTCACATCAAAGTTTTACCATTAAGATTAAAGTGATATTCTGTTTTATACAAAAATAGTTCTTAGTTTATATTTGGGTTGCTTTTAACAGTTACTGGAAATCGTTACAGAACAGCAGCTGCAAAACAACACATTTGCTGGCAGCATCTCAACTCATTGGTCTCTTTATCACTTACTTTTCTCAGGTGAAGTGGAAAGGTAAAGACCTGTTTGACCTGGTGTGTCGCACCGTTGGTTTGAGGGAGACCTGGTTCTTTGGACTCCGGTACACCGTAAAGGACACGTACGCCTGGCTGAAACCAGAGAAACGGGTGAGTGAAGGAGTGAACCTGTGACGGTCAAACTGGTTAAAAAGGATTCAAAAGCAACACATGACTTGAACAATATGCCAGAAGCCATTAAAATGTTTGGCACAATGCAGATGATTTATATGTGTTACCCAAAATTAGAGGCTAATCTGGATGATGGGGCTGCAACTAACAATCATTTTTCATTATCAGATAATTTATTATTTTTCAGTTAAATAATTAATCGTTTAGTCTGCAAATTATCAGAACATACCAAAAAAATACCCATCACAATTTCCCAGAGTCCAAGGTGACATCTTTAAAGTGGCAAACACTCCAAAACCAAAAGATATTAAGTTAAAAGTTACATAAAACAGCAAATCCTCAAATCAGAGAGGCCGTAACGAGCTAATGTCATTTTTGCTTGATAAATTACTGGAATTATAAGTCAACCAATTAAGCAATTGATTGCATAATTGTTTAATCATGACATTCCAGCTTTAGTGAGAGTTTGGACTAATAAACATATTATTGTGCACTCTTTCTCTACTGTTTATTTGTTCACCAAGGTCTTGGACCAGGAGGTTCCCAAGGACTCTCCCATAACATTTCATTTCCTGGCTAAATTCTTCCCAGAAAAAGTAGAAGAAGAGCTGGTCCAAGAGATAACTCAGCACCTCTTCTTCTTACAGGTAATCTAACCGATAACATTTCTTGTGAAAAATAACCTTCGGCCTCATCGTTTTTGTACAAACACTTTTGGAGATTTTGGTGTCGGTTTTATTCTTACATGTAGATGGAATTCGTCTCCATGTTTTAGAAAACTGAATGAAAAATGTTTAATTGGTTCAATACATGTCTTTAAATTTTTGTACAGGTGAAAAAACAGATATTAGATGAAGAGATATTCTGTTCCCCTGAAGCGTCCGTTCTGTTGGCATCATATGCTGTCCAGGCCAAGGTAAGAAATCAACGCAAGGTTAACGGTCCCTTATTGTCATTTGCTGCACCTGCAATATACTAGTACTACCTGTGTCTTTAACACATTGTCCATTAAAGGATAACTTTAAATTTTCAACCTGGACCATATTTTCCCATGTATTGTGTCTAAGTGACTAATGGGAACAGCACTTTTGAATTTAGTCCAGTATTGAGGGAGAACGCTGCAGCCGCTAAACGAGCTGCAATGTAATAATTTGGGGCAACCTGGTACGTCAGTTTATGTCCACTTAAAGTGTGCTTTTTTAAAAACCAAATGTTTTGATCAGCTTTATGCAAAGAAGCTCTCTGTGTATGGACACAACAGCACAGATGGGGCAAATTCACAAGATCAACAAGTATAAAAATACATTTCTTCCTTTTGGGTGCTGATTTTTGTTCTCAAAAGAAGACAGCATAACAGCAGATCTATGCGACGGTGCACAAAAAGTTGAATTTTCAGTTAAACCTATACATATACTATATGCTTTAAGTTTTGCTATAAATGTGCAACAGTAACGTCCACATTTCTTTCTGGTTCTTCTCTTGATTTTCACCGTCTCCCCCCTCAATCTCAATCCCAGTATGGGGACTATGACCCAAACTTTCACAAGCCGGGCTTCCTGGCACAAGATGAGCTTTTGCCAAAAAGAGTAAGTGTACAGTATTATGTGCATTTTGTTGTTCACTTGTAGTACTTGTCTGTTTGGTGTACGTTATTGTTACAGCAGTTAGCCTGTATTTGTGTGCTTGTGTGTACCTGCAGTATATAATGTTTTTTTACCTGTGTACGTATCCCAGGTTTTGATGCAATATCAAATGACAGCTGACATGTGGGAGGAGAAGATCACAGCTTGGTACGCAGAGCACAGAGGCATCGCCAGGTAGGGCTGACCCAGGAGGGCTTCTGAGATCCAGCATGTAAAGAGAAATGAACCCCTTTAAAAAAAAAAAAGTGTAGTCCTGGATTCTGTAGTTGGAAGTGTGATAAATGTATCATGCTTCGATATGCCTTCTCCTCCTTATTTCTACGCCGTCCATACAGGGACGAGGCTGAGATGGAATACTTAAAAATTGCTCAGGACCTTGAGATGTACGGTGTCAGCTACTTTGCCATCACAGTGAGTGTGGATTACTGTGACTCGGTATGCAATTTAAAAAAAAAAAAATCTAACCTTAAATATTACTGTCATGTTGGTTTACATTCCTGTTTTGCATTGACAGCAAAATAAGAGGGACACAGACCTGTTACTCGGAGTGGATGCTCAGGGTCTTCACATCTACAGCCCCAACAGCAAACTCAACCCGAACAAATCCTTTCCTTGGAGCGGCATCCGCAACATCTCTTACAGCGAAAAGGAGGTAAATGCCAGAATTGGACTCCGGTCTTTCTTCAGTCAGGACATTCTGCATTTTTCGGTCACACTGCTGTCACTGTGGAAGAAGTGGAAAAAATGGATGTAATATCTTGTGGCAACAACGTTTTGGGTTGTTCAATTGGATTTAAATTCCACATCCATTGTTATGTTGTTAGGAAAATATGCTTGAATATATATATATTTTTTTTTACTATAGATGCAGTGTAAAAGACAAGACAACTGCCAATGCATACAGCTGTTCATGACGGGATTTTCACTCTTAACCAGTTAGCTGTACTGTTATAAAGGCTACTGTTGTATAGGCATCAAAGCTGTGCTGTCTGTTGAAACGATGCTAAAACGAGACTCGGTTAACACTGAGGATATGGCTTGACCGCGTATGGTCAGTCTAGTGAATTTGTGGCTAAATTGTTACACAAATAGTCACTCAGTGACAGACTTTTGCGTTTTTTAGAGCTTGACCACAGAAAACACAAAAAATGTGCCAGTCGTGCAGAAGAACTGAACTTTTTAAACTTTCCCGTGTTGCAGTTCACAATCAAACCCCTGGATAAGAAGAAAGATGTTTTCAAGTTCTACTCATCTCAACTGCGCGTCAACAAGCTGGTTGGTTTACCTCTTTTTCCATGTAAATGTTCAACTATAACCCAGTTAGATGAGACTTATGTGAAGTAAGATATTGCTGGTTTGTATCGCCTGTGTCTTCAGATCCTGCAGTTGTGCATCGGTAACCACGATCTCTTCATGAGGAGGAGGAAGGTGGACTCCATTGAAGTGCAGCAGATGAAGGCTCAAGCGAAAGAGGAGAAGGCCCGCAAGAAGGTCAGTGCTCTCAGCTCCACTGGAGCAACTTGTATAAACAGATCAGACGTATGTGTACATGCGGATACTACAGTCATAGCTATCATCAGTGATCATGGTTGATTATCTTAACTTTAATAGAGTTTCTCGGCCTCCCGTATAGATGGAGCGTCAAATCCTGGCACGGGAAAAACAGATGAGAGAGGAAGCGGAACGGGCAAAAGAAGAGATGGAACGAAGACTTTTCCAGCTGCAGGACGAGGCACGACTGGCCAACGAGGCACTGGTGAGAGCTTCATCCTTGACATGAGATAATTGTTTAATCTCCCAGACTTTTGGTGAGCTCCTGTTGGGCAACAAGCTTTACACATCTGTTGTTAATTGCATGACGTTACACAGCCTGATTTCTCCATCACGCTAAAGCCCTAAACTCGTCCACAATTTCTTTAGTTGGTAAAAAATGCTTTTGAAATGGTACAATGCATTTTCTCCAGCTGCGATCTGAGGAGACGGCGGACCTGCTGGCAGAGAAGGCCCAGATCGCTGAGGAGGAGGCCAAGCTGTTGGCCCACAAGGCTGCAGAATCTGAGCAGGACAGGCAGAGGTTAGAGGTCACCGCCATGAAGACCAAGGAGGAGAAAAGGCTGATGGAGCAGAAGATGAGGGAGGCGGAGCAGCTGGCCGTCAAACTGGTGGAGCAGTCTGAGAGGAGGTCTGGAATCATCTCAACTAGTGTCGCTTATTGTTTTAGTTAATTATTACTTCACTTACAGCTTTTCTATATGCGTTACATTTATCTTATTTTTCAATAAAAAGCCATCAATAGTTACCATTAAAAAAAATCGCATGATTGTCCATAATTAATCGCGATTAATTGCAAATTAAATCACACATTATCTGTTCAACATTTATCTGTTCAAAATGTACCTTAAAGGGAGATTTGTCAAGTATTTAATACTCTTATCAACATGGGAGTGGGCAAATATGCTTGCTTTAGGCAAATGTATGTATATATTTATTATTGGAAATCAGTTAACAACACAAAACGATGACAAATATTGTCCAGATACCCTCACAGGTACTGCATTTAGCATAAAAAATATGCTCAAATCATAACATGGCAAACTGCAGCCCAACAGACAACAACAGCTGTCAGTGTGTCAGTGTGGTGACTTGACTATAACTTGCCCAAAACTGCATGTAATTATCATAAAGTGGGCATGTCTGTAAAGGGGAGACTCGTGGGTACCCATTGAACCCATTTTCATTCACATATCTTGAGGTCAAAGGTCAAGGGACCCCTTTGAAAATGGCCATGTCAGTTTTTTCTCGCCTAAATTTAACGTAAGTCTGGAGCATTATTTAGCGTTCTTCTCGACAAGCTAGTATGACATGGTTGGTACCAATGGATTCATTAGGTTTTCTAGCTTCATATGATCCCAATATTTTTACTCTAGCTTTAAAATGGAGTGCGCTACAACCTAAAAATTGCACAAATTGCGTTAATGCGTTAAAGAAATTAGGGGCGTTAAAACGAATGTATTTGACAGCTCTAATAATAAAAATGTCTTCCATCTGCCTTGAACTAACCAAACTTCTGGTTCCAGGTTGAAGGAGGCAGATCACCTGAAACAAGACCTGACCGAGGCAAAGGACGCTGAGCGGAGAGCCAAACAGAAGCTGCTGGAGATCACCAAAACAACATACCCTGTACGGTGATGCTACTTTGTGTTTAAAAGGTTGTTATTGAACATATCTGAAATTACAGTGCATCATTTCATTAGCTAAGGTCATCGATTACCTGCTATGCTTTAAAGGTAATTTATATTAGATATTTCTACAGGATGAATCCCCAATCTGTAATGGGTTGTGTATTTCAGGAGTTATTTTTAGAGAGGATTATTGTTGCCGTTCATATAAGAAATGAGCCTTTTGTCATTTTTACATTTTCCCACAGAAAACAGTTAGGCCACAGAAATACAACACCCAACATGAACATATAAGCATTAATATGTAATGTGCACTACCACCAACTGTTTTGAAGTGTTTTATTATTGGTTGGATTTAGTTTGATAGGAATAGTTAGCTTTCATTTTGTGTCATCTCTTTGTGTCGCCACAAAGTAGTTACAGTACTATAAACATATATATAATGTGCGTAAAGTTAAGCTTCTCATCACTTTCAATTTTTTGCCATTGTGTAACTACTTACTTGACATCTGTCTTCCAGCTCATAGCAGCCTACTCTACTCCCCCTGCTCCCCCCGCTCCTCCTGAAGCGGCCGACTTCGCCTACGAATCGGCATCCACGCGCCTCGACTTCAAGGACTCCGACATGAAAAGGCTGTCTATGGAGATCGAGAGAGAGAGGTGAGTTTAAATCCCATGCAGCAACACTTTGGAAAGACAGTTCAGATGTGCTCGTGTATGATATCTTGTCGTGCATTGTTGCAGGCTGGAGTACATGGAGAAGAGTAAACACCTGCAGGACCAGCTGAAGGAACTGAAGACAGAGATCGAGTCTCTGAAGCTGGAGGAGCAGCAGCAACAGGCTGGCGTCTACAGCCTCCGCAATGAGGCGAGGGGATACGTCCAGGAGCCCGTCTACATACCTCACAGCAACGTACGTATGATCACTTCATAGGATCTTCTTCTTCTTTGTATTATTATTATTACTAATATTATTACTGATGCTTAATTACCTGCCGTTTCGACCGCAGGAACTTACCAACCCCAGAACTAAGAACCTTTTGAGGAACTAATTGCGTTTCGACCGCAGGGACCAGGGTCTAAATTAAGTTCTGGGGACATTTCCAGGGGACCTTTTACCCCCAAAACAGGCCCTGGTTTGGGGTAGTACTTTCTGAAAGTATTAGAACTGATTGTAAAACACACACACACAGCGCCGCTGTTTCAACGGCTTCAACTCGTGTACCGCTTCATTCATGAAACAAGGAAATACTCTAGTATCGATTTAGGACCATTTCAGGACGAGGGGAGAGCATTTCTCTTTGTTTGAGAACATCAAAAGTAAAGTTAGGCTCTGCCGTCAGCCTCCCGACTCATTTAAGATTAGGCACATCAGCAGACTAATTTGCCTAATCGTCGCAGGTCTTAAGACCGCGGTGGAAACGCAAATGGGCTGAAGGAACCTTTTAGTTCCTTGAAAAGTAGTTCCAGGGACTACAAGTCCTGGGAACTTTTGGTGGAAACCCAGCTTTAGTGTTTCCCCTCTGTCTACCGTTTCATAATAATGTCTAAACCCCAGCGGATTGACTGCATTGGCAACACTGGACTTACTATTCACGTTACCCAAAGTATAATGGGAACTGTAGTGCCAAAAACATTCCTCCCGGATGTAAATAAGAAAGTGTCAAAATCCAGGGTTTCTTTTGACAGTACTAAGATGTTGAATATATCCCATCATAATGGTTCTGGTATACAGGAGAACAAACAAAATGCACATTTCTTTGCACGGATTTCGGCCACCTTTGCTTTCTCAAACTGCTCATGCTCGTCTTGTTTTGCAGCGAAACTCTGCGTACATGAATCAAATGGCCTTCTTTGAAGAAGTGTGATCCGAGTCCTGCAAGATAAGGAAGGAGGGCACCAGCTGCTGCGACTCGGCGCTTTCTCAAAATGTATTAATTATTTACCTGGCTGAAACTAACAGACCAGACCCTCACATACACCACCAATGTGTGCTTTGGAAAGACTTTAAATCCCTCCTCAACAAACAAGCAGCCACTAGTTTGGCTGCCTGCACAGGTTGTCATGCTAGGTTGAACCACCTGCTACACTACAGCGCCTTCCACATTTCTTTTTATATATAATGAACACATTAATGTGTGTATCTAACACTGATTCAGGACATGGTGCTGAAGATGGATGTATGAACGAGTTGCGGATGTTTATTTTTGTGGTTTTAAGGGATACTTAGCTGTAAGATGGTCAGATGTAATATCATAACTTAAAGTTACACATTAATGCCTTAACATTTTGGGATAGGGATTGAGGTTAACATTTGACACAAATCGGCTGTAGGCAAAGTTCCTGCATCGGATGTAATTTGGTAAATGATCTTTTCAGGCTGAGGAAAATTCTGAAAAGTTATAAATATCCTTAAGATTTTTTTTTTTTTTTTTAAATATGGTCATATTCTTTCAAACCAGCAGAGTGTTTCTCAAACTTGGCTTTTGAAAATAGTACAAAGAAACCCAAATGCCCAAATTCCTGATTAAACATTCACCAAGCTATTGTTGAATGTAGCTTTGAACACTAAAAATACACTAAGACAACTCTTGATCAATGATGTGTAATGTGAAAATTAACATTGTGATCTTGCGCATGAGTCATTTATAATAGTAGTAATTGCAACTCACAGAAAAGTCCCAAGTCTGACACGCAGACGTGTGCAGGGACAGCGACACTCCATAAAAATGTTAAATGCTGCGTTTGATCTTTGTTTCGGTCTTTCACTTGTGTTTGTTTGCCTTTACTGATAGTGCCTTTTATTGTTTTAATAGAAATGTAGTATACAGTTACAAGCTTGAGCTCTGCCATTTCAAGTTTTTATATTTTGTACTCTAGACTGTTGATGTGCCTTGAACTTTATTTTTTACGGTCATGATTTGAGTTACTACGGTTTTATTTGCTTTCACTGTGCTCATGTGTCTTAGCATTAGGTTTACTTTAAGTTTGGGGTTGATGTCGTACCCTGGCAGATTTTATCGTATAGCAGATTCAGGCCTTCCTGTTTTCTTTTTTTCCCCCCTTCAGCTCATGTACTTCTCAGGGTTACTGTTGGAGACAATCACTGCAGGAATCTAATTGTTTTTCCCCTGAGATGAACAGTATAATATCCATTAATGTTTACCTTTTTGAACAGGCTATTTTCTAGTTCACATGGTAAAGATTTTTGACAGCACTGCATTTCACAAATATAGAGGTGGTTAACCTGAGTGAACTTTTATTCTACTACACTCCTCATTACATCCTAAAAAAAGGGAGAGGCAGGATGCCAAATGTAGTGCCAGAGATTCTGCATGTTTGTTTATTTGGACCGGCCTGTTAGACTGACTTCATGATGGACTGAACACTAACAAATGTTTGGTTCATTGTTGCCCTCACGATTGGGTTATAAATGAGTAAGGCTAACATTGGTCTTGTGTAAATGGTATTATGTCAAATTTCCCAAGTGGAAGTGTTTTTTTGTTTTTCCATCAACACATTGCTTAAAGTGCTTCAATTTGCATCTTTGACTTTATTTATTTGTGCTATAAATCCTTAATTAACATCACCATGCATGTTTTCTTGAGGTCTATCATTGTGGGGGAATTTAATGTTTGTTTTATTTTTCTAGAACGGGATTTTCCTGCCAAATTTGAGTAGTTAAAAAATAATAATAAATAAAACCCCAAACAATGTTGTCCCCTGGGGGATGCTTTAGGTTTACATTGAAGTGACAAAAATGTTATGATTTTACAATTTATCAAGTTATTTTGTGTATATCATTTCATTACAACAGTGATCATACAACAATGTTTCTGTTTTGCCTGATGTTTGTGCAGACATTAGGAGTTGTCTCATAGATAATAATGTCATCATTCTTGCTTAAAGGAACAGTGTGTAACATTTCAGGGGATCTATTAGCAGAAATGGAATATAATATTCATAACTATGTTTTCATTAGTGTATAATCACCTGAAACTAAGAATTGTTGTGTTTTTGTTAGCTTAGAACGGGCCCTTCATATCTACATAGGGAGCGGGTCCTCTTCACGGAGTCCGCCATGTTTCTACAGTAGCCCAGAACGGACAAACCAAACACTAACTCTAGAGAGAGCCTTTCACGTTTTTACGTTACCCGAAGGCCACCGTAGTTCTCCGACACGCTTGTGAAACTGTAACGTGAGCCGCATATTGCAAAACCGTGGTACCGCCAGCCGCCGTCTGACTTCTGTTCCTCCTAAAGTAGCGTTATTATGGTAAGTATGGCCTCTGAGCGAGGCGATGTGGCGTTACCACAGTTTTGCACTCGGTGGCTCACGCTACCGCATTCTTGGAAAGGAAGGAGTGAGCGGAGGTTGGTTGCAATCTACAACCTCACCGCTAGATGCTGCCAAATCTTACACACTATCCCTTTAATTTGTCAGTAAAAAGTGAGTCAGACTCTCTACCACTGAGGTTCCGCCATACGCAATGACCATGTCGCTGTAGTGCAGTCTAGAGGTGAATTGCCACGAAATATTTCAGGACAACTCGGATGTTTTGAAAAGACTTGCTCTCATTTTGGACTGAACGCTTACAGGTAGTGGAAAGCATAGTCTTTTCAGAGTTTAACAGGTCTTTGCAAATCAAGCAAATTCATCATTCAACTTAACAATAAAAGAACTGTGACTGTTCAGCTTACTTTGAATGGAAGTCTGGGTTGGCAGCCTGAGAAGCATCTGAGGCACTCTGTAAGTAAAAAAAAAAAAAAAAAAATCCTTTATTAATACGTGGATAACCAATGTGTTTGCCTCAAACAGTCTTCATCAGGGTATAAAGTGTAATGACAACAAGGACATGGAAAACGTAATTATCCCCTAGGGGCAATTTGTTGTACAGTCAGCAGTACCACACAGCCATCAAACAAAAACTATATATAGCCTATTAAAAGCAATAAATACCAAAAGGCTTACAACATACAATATTACAGGGCGTTGTTTAGGAAACCAATGGCAGTTGGAACAAAGGAATTTCTGAGCCTATTGGTCCCACATTTAGTGCAAACTGTATCTGCGGCCTGACGGGAGCAACCTGAAATCAATGGACAGGGGACGGCTAGGATCAGCTAGGACCGAATGAGCCTTCTTCAAGGTCCTGCTTTGGAACAAAGGAGTCAAGTCATTCAGGTGTGGTGTCTGCAATTTTGCTGCACACTTTGACTATGCCCTGCAAACTGTTTCTGTTTTTGAGGGTGAGCAACCCATGCCAGCTGATAAAAGAGAAGGTCAAGACAGACTTGATAAAACAAGAGTAAAACATTTTCATAAAAGTGTTGTCCACCTTAAAGCTACAAAGTTTACGGTAAAAATACATCCGCTGATGAGCTTTTTTTTTTTTTTTACATACAGCATTCACCTGAGTCTCAAAGGTTAGCCTGTCATCCAGTACCGTGCCAAGGTATTTGTACTGCTGCACCACCTCAACAGCTTCATCATTAAGCCTTACAGGAGAGAAGACCGTAGGATTCTTCCTGAAATCTACTATCATCTCTTTTGTTTTGGACATATTTATATTTAAAAAGGACGTCCTACACCAGTCAGTGCATTCTGACACTACCGGGCCACGATCAGGGTCGTCATTACTGAGGAGAGACACGATCACCGAATCATCAGCAAACTGAAAGAACATGCCGCCTCGAATATTGAGTTTGGCACTCATCTGTATATAAAACAAATAAAAGAGGCGAGAGGACACACCCCTGCGGCGATCCAGCGGAGGAAAAAAGAACACTGGATAAAACATTAACTCTCACACGTTGCGACCGCTCAGATAAAAAAGTCCATCAGCCAGGATATAAGCCTAGGATCAATATTGTGGATGCTCTTCAGCCTTTCTGCTAAAATATGTGGTTGATTACAGTTAAAAGCTGAGGAGAAATCAATAAAAACAAGGCGTACAAAAGTCTTTGCACCCTCAAGGTGTGACAGAATCATAAGAAGTAGGGTACCTGTCGCATCATGAAAACCCCTTGCTAGACCTATAGGTAAACTGAAATGGATCCAGATTTGCCTGCACAATGTTCAAAAGCTCATCCCTCACAATTTTCTCAAATGTTTTCATCTCCAGAGATGTAAGTGCTACAGGTCTGTAGTCATAGTGACTTTGGAGAATTGTTTTTTGGCAGAGGTACAATAACTGAATCCTTCCAAAAACAAGGAACCTTTTGGAGGTAGAGAGACAACTTGAAAATAAAAGATATCTGCCAGCTGGTCTGCACAATTTTTGAGGATACGACCCCCAATACCATCAGGGCAAGGGCTTTTCCTTTCCTTAACACCCCGAAAAAGTTTCAGGACCCGATCCCTGTCAAAGTGCACAGTGGTCTGTTCGGAAAGATTTTTCAAATTTGACGACTCCTTGCTAAAATCATGGACATTAAAACGATTATAAAAAATGTTCAGTTAATTTGCAAGCTCAAGATCAGACTTGTCATTTAGGGAGATGACACACTTTTTGGGCTGCATCCCCATCATGGATTTCACCCCCTCCCAAGCTGGACGTATATTTCCAGAGCTGAGTAACTTCTCCACTTTATCTTTATAGGAGTACTTTGCAAGCTTCAGATCCTTCTTTACTTGTTTCTGAAGTTCCCTATGCTGGGTCACATCACCCAGGTTAGCACAACTGCTGCTGCCTGTCGGCCATCACCAGTGCCAGTCCAGTCAGGACCATCTGAGCATGAGGACAGGTGTTTTAAGTTAATCATCATCAAGAGGTCATGTCACATGGCATGTTAACACTGCCCACTTAGAGAGACCACTTACATGATATGACAGTGGAAATGAGTGCAAACGTACTGCAACAAACTGACACACATACTGCAGAAAAATCATTTGTAACTTGAATTACATGACTTCGCTATTTATACTATTTCAGCTCTATCAACTCAACTATATCAACTCTTATGGCCAGAAATGACGAGCCGGTCAAAAACAGTTTGACACACAGCCGCTGGGAGCTGCAGCGTTCTCCCTCATTACTGGACCATTTTCAAAAATTGTTGTCACCATTAGTCGCTTATACACAAAAACACGGGAAAATAGGGTCCAGGTTGAAAAATACCAAAGTTACCCTTTAACTTTCTGTGGGCTTCAATGATTTAACCAATAATGTATAGTATAAACAATCATAAGAAGTAACAGACTATCACAATGTTCTAACAGAGGACAGGTTTTTTTATATTATTTTATAATATATCAGAGAGAATGAGATAAGTAGTGAGACGGAGTGAAGTACAAAGTTTGACTCCCTTCTCTGAATTTAATCAGATAACCCTCAGTCACACTAAAAGGCCTCAGCATTAGGATGAGTGTGTTTCTCTGACTGTTTGTCTCTATGTGTATTAATAAACACTGTGTATGCAGAGCTGTGACTGCATGAGAGGGTATCATAGTAAAAGTGTTCCACCAGCCTGTAGCAGCTTGTATTTTCTCACCAGCACAGAGATCATATTGAATCATCTGAGGCCTTGAATCAAACTATCAAACAAAAACACTTGTTGTTTTTCCCATTCGTTCAGTCAGCTGTAGTTTGGAGACTACATAAGCCGGGCAAACTCTACCACTGCACCTTTGTGAAGATGTGTAACTGGACAATGAGGGTTGTTGTTGGTTTGCTGCTGTTGCTGCTCGGTCTGTGTGGGTCAGGGGCTCAGGGGGAGGGTGGAGGCCTCGGCGAGGTGGGTGAGATCAGAGAGTTTCAGGAGACGGCTCCAAGAGATGCAGTTGAGGAATCGACCGAGCAGACCGCAAAGCAAACCACCCCTGACATCTGGGCGGAGTTGAGGGCGCTGAGATACATGGTGGTGGAGCTCAAGGTGGAGCTGAGGAACATGGAGGCCATAGTGAAGGATAGCGAGAGCCTGATGAATGAACTGAAAACTGAGCTGATCGTCACCAAGGTGTACGTGGAGCTGCTGCAGAGAGAGAATTCTGGTACAGACTGGTTCCTTTTCCTGTTGAGTGTTGATAATGTCGTCCTTTAACAGTCTGAAGTGTGTCAGTTCACTGATGCACTTATTGTGAGCTCCATAATGAATGTTTAAAAACCTATGTGCTATGGACAGGATAATCTTCCTATATTTAATGAAAAATACAAGAGTTCATTGTGTTATTTAAACAGTTTTGAAAATTAATTTAACCATTCACAAAAAAAAATCTAACTTCTTCTGTTTTTCAGTCCAAGAAACTAGACTGACGGCCACCGAGAGAAAAACAAGTGACCTAGAAAAAGAGAATGCAGGTATTTCACTGACAAACCTGATGGTTTCATAAGTATCATGGTTTGTTATTTTTATGCTATTATTTTAATCTGTGTTAAAGAGGACTTATTAGGCTTTTGTGCTTTTTCCCTTCCTTTTAGTGTGTTCTATAGTTTTTTGTGCATATAAAAGGTCTGCAAAGTTACAAAACCCAAAGTCCAGGCCTACCGTAACGTCGTGATGTCACCAAGTAACACATTTTGCACAGGGGCTAGTTTGGCACGCCCTCAAACAAAGCTAGTTAGAGCGGAGCTGGAGCAGAGTCCGAAGAGTTTGGTTCGGTTGACCAATCACAACAGTGGGCCAGCTGACCTGCTGCATCGTTATGTAGTAATTTCAGCATCATTTTGATCTGTTTATTTTGGGTCTATACCGCTGTAGCTGCGTGTGGCTTGATAGATACAGTAAATACAGCTTGGTGAAATTCACCGAGCACCACTGGATCATGTTAAGAACCCAGACATGACGGCGTTTGGTTTTCTGACGTATCTGGGACTTCCACAACATATACGAAGCAGCAATAGTGGTTATTTCGGCCATGGTTGATGAAACGTTGTTGGTATCTACATATACGTAAGCCCCTCTCCGATGCGTCTAGCGCGAATGAACACAAATGATCCCGGCGGTCAAACTCGCGTGAGTAAAGCAAGGCAAAAATTCACTTTGTGTTTAGTGTGAACGCAGCTTATGGTATGAGGAATCATTGGGCAGTGAGAGTTAAATATGGTTTAATCTTGTCATGAACATTTAGTTTCTTGTACCTGAGTATTGGGACAACAGACAAGATGAGGGTCAAGATTTTGCCTGTTAACAGTTCTGCTCTGTAATTCACTGTCATTGCATCAACTCCAGACCTGCAGACCAGACTGAGCAGCAGTGAGAGTGAACTTCTCCTTAGCAAGTCCAGGATTGACCAGCTGGAGAGGGAAAATGCAGGTGATGAAGTGTGTCAGTGCACTGATGCACTTATTGTGAGCTCCAGAATAAATCTTTCAAAAGAATCTATATGTTATAGATAAGATAATTTATCTACATTTAATTAAAAAATACAACAGAGCTCATTGTGTTATTTAAGCAGTTTTAGAACTTCCTTTAACCATTCACAAACAAAAATCGAACTTCTTCTGTTTTTCAGTCCAAGAAACTAGACTGACGGCCACCGAGAGCAAAACAAGTGACCTAGAAAAAGAGAATGCAGGTATTTTTCTAAAAAGGAAAAAGAGCTAAAAAAGTCTTGAAAATATTTCCGTATTTGGTCATAAGCCAAGGTGTTGGACAAAATGTTGACCTGATGATGGCGCTAGATGAAAAGATAAGTTAAGACAAAAATTCATCCTGAGGGGGACATGAATGTGTGTATCAAATTTCAGGGCAATCCATCCAATAGTGCACAAAACCACAAATGTCAACCTCATGGTCAGTAAGGATTCATCCTCTGGAGAACATTAATGCCTTTACATAATTCATGTTAATCCATCCAATAGTTGTTGAGATATGTCAATCTGGACCGAAGAGGTGGACCGACCGATGACACTAACACTGTTAAACATTGACACACAATGAACAGTAAAGTAACTCTGGCACAACTTTTACCCACTTACAACAAGTAACAAGGTGCATGGAGAAGAGAAATCAGTCTTAAATGGTCAAAAACTCCAGCAACACTCAAAGTATTGGAACAACTTCATTGTCAGACTGACACGTTTTGGCTAACAGCTCTCTGGCCTCTTTTTCCACAAACTTCCCAGAAAGTTAACCAAAACGATTTAGTTGACTAAACTTAACCAAACCTTAACATCACAGGTGTCAGATGAGAAAAGACTCATTTGTAACAGTAATACTGGTTGTTTTGAACAGCACCGACATTCACTATTTAGTCATTTAGGCACGAGGACTCGTTGGAGAGTGCGAGATAAATATGGTTTAGTTTCTCGTACCTGAGTATTGGGTCAACAGATAAGATGAGGGTCAAGATTGTGCCTGTTAACAGTTCTGCTCTGTAATTCACTGTCATTGCATCAACTCCAGACCTGCAGACCAGACTGAGCAGCAGTGAGAGTGAACTTCTCCTTAGCAAGTCCAGGATTGGCCAGCTGGAGAGAGAAAATGCAGGTGATGAAGTGTGTCAGTGAACTGATGCACTTATTGTGAGCTCCAGGATAATTTTTTCAAAAGAATCTATATGTTATAGATAAGATAATTTATCTAAATTTAATTAAAAAATACAACAGAGCTCATTGTGTTATTTAAGCAGTTTTAGAACTTCCTTTAACCATTCACAAACAAAAATCGAACTTCTTCTGTTTTTCAGTCCAAGAAACTAGACTGACGGCCACCGAGAGCAAAACAAGTGACCTAGAAAAAGAGAATGCAGGTATTTCACGGACAAACATGATGGTTTAATAAGGATCATGGTTTGTTATTTTCCATTGCTATTATTTGAACCTGTTAAATTTTTCATAAATCACATCGTTGAATGTCATTTTAGTTTCTGCTTTTCTAAAAAGGAAAAAGAGGTAAAAAGTGTTGAAAATATTTACATATTTGGTCATAAACCAAGGTGTTGGACAAAATGTTGACCTGATGATGGCGCTAGATGAAAAGTTTAGTGATAAAAATTCATCCTGAGGGGGACATGAATGTGTGTACCAAATTTCAGGGCAATCCATCCAATAGTGCACAAAACCACAAATGTCAACCTCATGGTCACTAAGGATTCATCCTCTGGAGAACATGAATGTCTTTACATAATTCATGTTAATCCATCAGATAGTTGTTGAGATATTTCAGTCTGGACCAAAGTGGTGGACCGACCGATGACACTAACACTGTTAAACATTGACACACAATGAACAGTAAAGTAACTCTGGCACAACTTTTACCCAATTACAACAAGTAACAAGGTGCACGGAGAAGAGAAATCAGTCTTAAATGGTCAAAAACTCCAGCAACACTCAAAGTATTGGAACAACTTCATTGTCAGACTGACACGTTTTGGTTAACAGCCCTCTGGCCTCTTTTTCCACAAACTTCCCCGAAAATTAACCAAAACGTTTTAGTTGACTAAACTTAACCAAACCTTAACAACACAGGTGTCCGATGAGAAAAGACTCATTTGTAACAGTAATACTGGTTGTTTTGAACAGCACTGACATTCACCATTTAGTCATTTAGGCACGAGGACTCGTTGGAGAGTGAGAGATAAATATGGTTTAGTTTCTCGTACCTGAGTATTGGGTCAACAGATGAGATGAGGGTCAAGATTGTGCCTGTTAACAGTTCTGCTCTGTAATTCACTGTCATTGCATCAACTCCAGACCTGCAGACCAGACTGAGCAGCAGTGAGAGTGAACTTCTCCTTAGCAAGTCCAGGATTGACCAGCTGGAGAGAGAAAATGCAGGTGATGATTGTATCTTCATATTCACAACGCACGCACGCACGCACGCACGCACGCACGCACGCACGCACGCACGCACGCACAAATGTCAAGTTTAATGACACATTGACTTTTTGTGTTAACAGAGAAACCAAAGGTGGCCTTTTATACAGCACTGACTGATGCAGGACAAGTTGGACCATACAACACAGACATCACACTGAAATACAGCAAGGTCTTCACCAACATTGGCAATGCTTATAATCCAGCTACAGGTAAATATACTGCAGGTCACATGAACACGTGTGGTCATCATGTAAATCTACATAAATTAGTTGTTACTGTTTTTAATTGTCTCCTCTTACTCTGTAGGTTTCTTCACAGCACCAGTCAAAGGCGTCTACTATCTCCAGTTCACTGTGTGTGGTTACCAAACAGGTCCTATGGGTGTATTTGTGTTCAAGAACAACCAGAGGATCATGTATAACACGGAGTGGAAGGAAGAAGGGGGTTTTGAGTATTTCACCAACTCTGTTGTCTTGGAGCTGATAGCAGGAGATGAGATTCACCTGGTTCTCCCATCGGGCCAATCTCTCTATGATAGTACAAATAACCACAGCACCTTCAGTGGCTTCCTTCTCTTCCCACTGTAAGGATGTCGTTTTATCGTTTACACTGCGATTTACTGCATCAAATAATGTGATTCTGAATCCGACTGCCCTCTTGTGTCATTACGTGAAAACAACATTCAAATAAATCAAAGACTCATTGGAGTTCTGTTTGTTATCACTGACTTTAGGTCTTCATATAGAAACTTTATATGAACTGCACTGATGTTCACCTACTGTAACTGTTTAGATTCAAATCTGGATCAAACTGTGCTGTAAAGCCTGAGTGAGGTTTTATTGATACACTACATGAGCCACATTAACCCACGCTGGGATGTTGGCTGGTAAATGAAAGACAAAATGTTGGTATCTGGTATGTAACCATTTATGCAATAATCATAGACAAAAGAAAATGGGCTAACTTGACTTATTTCAAATAACGCTAACTTTGTACATTAAGTTGGGTACTGATAAGAAGTATGATGGTTTTAAAAAAGTTGACCTAAATTATCTATATGTGTCCTTTTGAGTCCTCTCAATGAAGAGAAAAGAGAGAAGAGACAGTAATGATAAGTAAATAATAGCAGGGCTGTCAAAGTTAACGAGATAATAATGCGACTTGCTTTTTAGGTTTTAATGCTAGAGTGATGATACTGGCATCATATTAAACTAGAAAACCTAAGGAAGTCTTTGCACCCTCAAGGTGTGACAGAATAATAAGAAGTAGGTCACCTGTCGCCTGCTCATCCCTCACAATTTTCTCAAATGTTATCATCACCAGAGATGTAAGTGCTACAGGTCTGTAGTCATTTAGTGACTTTGGAGAATTGTTTTTTGGCACAAGTACAATAACTGAATCCTTCCAAACACGAGGAACCTTATGGAGTTGGAGAGACAACTTGAAAATAAAAGATATCTGCCAGCTGGTCTGCACAATTTTTGAGGATACGACCCCCAATACCATCAGGGCCGGGGCTTTTCTTTTCCTTAACACCCAGAAAAAGTTTCAGGACCTGATCCCTGTCAAAGTGCACAGTGGCCTGTTCGGAAAGATTTTTCAAATCTGACGACTCCTTGCTAAAATCATGGACATTAAAACGATTATAAAAAATGTTCAGTGCATTTGCAAGGTCAAGATCAGACTTGTCATTTAGGGAGATGACACACTTTTTGGGCTGCATCCCCATCATGGATTTCACCCCCTCCAAAGTTGGACGTATATTTCCAGAGCTGAGTAACTTCTCCACTTTATCTTTATAGGAGTACTTTGCAAGCTTCAGATCCTTCTTTAGTTGTTTCTGAAGTTCCCTATGCCGGGTCACATCACCCAGGTTAGCACAACTGCTGCTGCCTGTCGGCCATCACCAGTGCCAGTCCAGTCAGTACCATCTGAGCATGAGGACAGGTGTTTAAGTTAATCATCATCAAGAGGTCATGTCACATGGCATGTTAACACTGCCCACTTAGAGAGACCACTGACAGGACATGACAGCGGCAATGAGTGCAAACGTACTGCAACAAACTGACACACATACTGCAAAAAAATCATTTGTAACTTGAATTACATGACGTCGCTATTTATACTATTTCAAGTCTATCAACTCAACTATATCAACTCTTATGGCCAGAAATGACGAGCCGGTCAAAAACAGTTTGACACACAGCGCAAGGAGATAAAATAAAAACAGATGGAAGTCCGCTCCTTGAAGGAATGTCTACAGACTGAGTTAAAGTATTTTGGTTACCACCAGAGCGCTCAGGAGAACAGATATTAAAGGATAACTTCGGTATTTTTCAACCCTTTTTTTCCCATGTTTTTGTTTCAAAGTGACTAATCGCTCGGAGAAGCCTCGTTGTGAAATGTTCCGTCGCCTCCACATTGTCGAAATCATCTAAATATTCAGTCATGGCATTGAAAATCTTTTAGATAACACTAAGCTACGCTTTCTGTACTCCAACACAACAAACTCTGACAACACCGGTGTCCCGTGGCGCTCCTCTCTCCAACGCTCACTCACGTTTCCACCGTTGTCTTCCGGCAACAAGTCAAAAGTCAAATGACAAACAGGAAGCAAAAGGTAAGAAAACGTGGCATTTCTCTGTAGGGTCCTTTCCATAATGGTGTCAGACACTTATAATTACAATCTCAGCCTGTCAGTGGCAAAAACAAGCACTTTTAGTGGACGTAAACTGACGGTGCCAAGTTGCCCCAAATGGTTACATTATAGCCCGTTTAGCCGCTGGGAGCTGCAGCGTTCTCCCTCATTGCTGGACCATTTTCGAAAATTGTGGTCACCATTAGTCGCTTAGACACAAAAACACGGAAAAAAAGGGTCCAGGTTGAAAAATACCAAAGTTACCCTTTAACTTTCTGTGGGCTTCAATGATTTAACCAATAATGTATAGTATAAACAATCATAAGATGTAACAGACTATCACAATGTTCTAACAGAGGACAGGTTTTTTTATATTATTCTATAATATATCAGAGAGAATGAGATAAGTAGTGAGACGGAGTGAAGTACAAAGTTTGACTCCCTTCTCTGAATTTAATCATATAACCCTCAGTCACACTAAAAGGCCTCAGCATTAGGATGAGTGTGTTTCTCTGACTGTTTGTCTGTATGTGTATTAATAAACTCAGTGTATGCACAGCTGTGACTGCATGAGAGGGTATCATAGTAAAAGTGTTCCACCAGCCTGTAGCAGCTTGTATTTTCTCACCAGCACAGAGATCATATTGAATCATCTGAGGCCTTGAATCAAACTCTCAAACAGAAACACTTGTTGTTTTTCCCATTCGTTCAGTCAGCTGTAGTTTGGAGACTACATAAGCCGGGCCAACTCTACCACTGCACCTTTGTGAAGACGCGTAACTGGACAATGAGGGTTGTTGTTGGTTTGCTGCTGTTGCTGCTCGGTCTGTGTGGGTCAGGGGCTCAGGGGGAGGGTGGAGGCCTCGGCGAGGTGGGTGAGATCAGAGAGTTTCAGGAGACGGCTCCAAGAGATGCAGTTGAGGAATCGGCCGAGCAGACCACAAAGCAAACCACCCCTGACATCTGGGCGGAGGTGAGGGAGCTGAGAGACATGGTGGTGAAGCTCAACGTGTACGTGGTGCTGCTGCAGAGAGAGAATTCTGGTACACACTGGCTTATTTTCCTGTTGAGTGTTGATAATGTTGTCCTTTAACAGTTAGACCGAAGTGTGTGATCTTGTAATGGACGTTAACAGTAGTTTCTAGTACATTTTTGAGTTTTGGTTCAATAGATAAGATGAGGGTCAAGATACTGTATATGATTTATTGTGCCTGTTAACAGTTTGCTCTGTTCTGTAATTCACTGTCATTGCATCAAATCCAGGTGAAGTGTGTCAGTGCACTGATGCACTATATTTATTGACGCATAATTTATCTACATTTAATTCAAAAATACAACAGAGCTCATTGTGTTATTTAAACTGTTTTAGAATTTAACCATTCACAAACAAAAATCAAACTTCTTCTGTTTTTCAGTCCAAGAAACTAGACTGACGGCCACCGAGAGCAAAACAAGTGACCTAGAAAATGAGAATGCAGGTATTTCACTGACAAACCTGATGGTTTCATAAGTATCATCGTTTGTTATTTTTATGCTTTTATTTTAATCTGTGTTAAAGAGGACTTATTATGCTTTTGTGCTTTTTCCCTTCCTTTTAGTGTTTTCTATAGTTTTTTGTGCATATAAAAGGTCTGCGAAGTTACAAAACCCAAAGTACAGGCCTAACGTAACGTCGTGATGTCACCAAGTCACACATTTTGCAGAGGGACTAGTTTGGCACGCCCTCAAACAAAGCTAGTTAGAGCGGAGCTGGAGCAGAGACCGAAGAGTTTGGTTCGGTTGACCAATCACAACATTTATTTTGGGTCTATACCGCTGTAGCGTCGTGTGGCTTGCTAGATTCAGTAAAAACAGCATGGTGAAATTTACCGAGCACCACCGGATGATGTTATGAACCCAGACACGATGGCGTTTGGTTTTCCGACGTATCTGGGACTTCCCCAACATATACGAAGCAGCAATGGTGGTTATTCCGGCTATGGTTGATGAAACGTTGTTGGTATCTACATGTACGTAGGCCCCTCTCCGATGCGTCTAGCACGAATGAACAGAAATGATCCCGGCGATCAAACTCGCGTGAGTAAAGCGAGGCAAAAATTCACTTTGCGTTTAGTGTGAACGAAGCTTATGGTATGAGGAATCGTTGGGCAGTGAGAGTTAAATATGGTTTAATCTTGTCATGAACATTTAGTTTCTCGTACATGAGTATTGGGTCAACAGACAAGATGAGGGTCAAGATTTTGCCTGTTAACAGTTCTGCTCTGTAATTCACTGTCATTGCATCAACTCCAGACCTGCAGACCAGACTGAGCAGCAGTGAGAGTGAACTTCTCCTTAGCAAGTCCAGGATTGACCAGCTGGAGAGAGAAAATGCAGGTGATGAAGTTTGTCAGTGTACTGATGCACTTATTGTGAGCTCCAGAATAAATCTTTCAAAAGAATCTATATGTTATAGATAAGATAATTTATCTACATTTAATTAAAAAAATACAACAGAGCTCATTGTGTTATTTAAGCAGTTTTAGAACTTCCTTTAACCATTTACAAACAAAAATCGAACTTCCTCTGTTTTTCAGTCCAAGAAAGTAGACTGACGGCCACCGAGAGCAAAACAAGTGACCTAGAAAAAGAGAATACAGGTATTTCACGGACAAACATGATGGGTTAATAAGTATCATGGTTTGTTATTTTCTATTGCTATTATTTGAACCTATGTTAAATTTTTCATAAATCACATCGTTGAATGTCATTTTAGTTTCTGCTTTTCTAAAAAGGAAAAAGAGGTAAAAAAGTGTTGAAAATATTTACATATTTGGTCATAAACAAAGGTGTTGGACAAAATGTTGACCTGATGATGGCGCTAGATGAAAAGTTTAGTGATAAAAATTCATCCTGAGGGGGACATGAATGTGTGTACCAAATTTCAGGGCAATCCATCCAATAGTGCACAAAACCACAAATGTCAACCTCATGGTCAGTAAGGATTCATCCTCTGGAGACCATTAATGTCTTTACATAATTTCATGTTAATCCATCATATAGTTGTTGACATATTTCAGTCTGGACCAAAGTGGTGGACCGACCGATGACACTAACACTGTTAAACATTGACACACAATGAACAGTAAAGTAACTCTGGCACAACTTTTACCCACTTACAACAAGTAACAAGGTGCATAGAGAAGAGAAATCAGTCTTAAATCGTCAAAAACTCCAGCAACACTCAAAGTATTACAACAACTTCATTGTCAGACCGACACGTTTTGGTTAACAGCCCTCTGGCCTCTTTTTCCACAAACTTCCCTGAAAATTAACCAAAAAGTTTTAGTTGACTGAACTTAACCAAACCTTAACAACACAGGTGTCAAAAGAGAAAAGACTCATTTGTAACAGTAATACTGGTTGTTCTGAACAGCACTGACATTCACCATTTAGTCATTTAGGCAAGAGGACTCGTTGGACAGTGAGAGATAAATATGGTTTAGTTTCTCGTGCATGAGTATTGGGTCAACATATAAGATGAGGGTCAAGATTATGCCTGTTAACAGTTCTGCTCTGTAATTCACTGTCATTGCATCAACTCCAGACCTGCAGACCAGACTGAGCAGCAGTGAGAGTGAACTTCTCCTTAGCAAGTCCAGGATTGACCAGCTGGAGAGAGAAAATGCAGGTGATGATTGTATCTTCTTATTCACAACGCACGCACGCACGCACGCACGCACGCACAAATGTCAAGTTTAATTACACATTGACTTTTTTGTGTTAACAGAGAAACCAAAGGTGGCCTTTTATACAGCTCTGACTGATGCAGGATATGTTGGACCATACAACACAGACCTCACACTGAAATACAGCCGGGTCTTCACCAACATTGGCAATGCTTATAATCCAGCTACAGGTAAATATACTACAGGTCACATGAACACTTGTGGTCATCATGTAAATCTACATAAATTAGTTGTTACTGTTTTTCATTTTCTCCTCTTACTCTGTAGGTTTCTTCACAGCACCAGTCAAAGGCGTCTACTATCTCCAGTTCACTGGGTGTGGTAACCAAACAGGTCATATGGGTGTATATGTGTACAAGAACAACCAGAGGATCATGTATAACGTGGAGTGGAAGGAAGACGTGGGTCTTGAGTATTTCACCAACTCTGTTGTCTTGGAGCTGATAGCAGGAGATGAGATTCACCTGATTCTCCCATCAGGCTATTCTCTCTTTGATAATGCAAATAACCACAGCACCTTCAGTGGCTTCCTTCTCTTCCCACTGTAAGGATGTCGTTTTATCGTTTACACTGCGATTTACTGCATCAAATAATGTGATTCTGAATCCGACTGCCCTCTTGTGTCATCACGTGAAAACAACATTCAAATAAATCAAAGACTCATTGGAGTTCTGTTTGTTATCACTGACTTTGGGTCTTCATATAGAGACTTTACATGAACTGCACTGATGTTCACCTACTGTAACTGTTTAGATTCAAATCTGGATCAAACTATGCTGTAAAGCCTGAGTGAGGTTTTATTGATACACTACATGAGCCACATTAATCCACGCTGGGATGTTGGCTAGTAAATAAAAGACAAAATGTTGGTATCTGAAATGTAACCATTTATGCAATGTATCATAGACAGAAGAAAATGGGCTAACTTGACTTATTTCAAACAACACTCACTTTGTACATTAAGTTGGCTACTGATAAGACGTATGATGGTTTTAAAAAAGTTGACCTAAATTATCTATGTGTGTCCTTTTGAGTCCTCTCAAAGAAGAGAAAAGAGAGAAGAGACAGTAATGACAAGTAAATAATAGCAGGGCTGTCAAAGTTAACGAGATAATAATGCGATTCGCGATTTTTAGGTTGTAGCGGGCTCAGTTTTAATGCTAGAGTGAAGATACTGGCATTATATTAAACTAGAAAACCTAAGGAATCCATTGGTACCAACCGTGTCGTGAAGGAGGCTAAATAACGCTCTAAACTTACGCTAAAGTTTGGCGAGGAAAAACTGGCATGGCCATTTTCAATGGGGTCCCTTGACCTCTGACCTCAAGATATGTGAATGAAAATGGGTTCTATGGGTACCCACGAGTCTCCCCTTTACAGACATGCCCACTTTATGATAATCACATGCAGTTTAAGGCAAGTCATAGTCAAGTCAGCACACTGACACACTGACAGCTGTTGTTGCCTGTTGGGCTGCAGTTTGCCATGTTATGATTTGAGCATATTTTTTTATGCTAAATGCAGTACCTGTGAGGGTTTCTTGACAATATTTGTCATTGTTTTGTGATGATAATTGATTTCCAATCATAAATATATACATACAAATGCGAAATGAAAATTTTTCCACTCCCATGTTGATAAGAGTGACAAATCTCCCTTTAAGGTACATTTTGAACAGATTAATTTGCGAATGGGGCTGCACGATGTTGCAGTGGTTATTACTTCAAACCCGGATTGGGGCCCTTCTGGGTGGAGTTTCATGTTCTCCCCGTGGTAGCGTGGGTTTTCTCCGGGTTCTCCGGTTTCCTCCCAAAGTCCAAAGACATGCAGGTTAGGTTAATTGTTGACTCTAAATTGTCCGTAGGTGTGAATGTGAGCGTGAATGGTTGACTGTCTCTATGTGTCAGCCCTGTGATAGTCTGGCGACCTGTCCAGGGTGAACAGGATAAGCGGTTACGGATAATGAATGAATGAATTTGCGATTAACTATGGACAATCGCACGATTAATGATATATGATGTGAAATGTATGATCTCACTGATTTATTTTGATTTAACGATTTTTAAGCAACATTGGTGCAAAAGATTAAACATTACACATGAAGTAAAACATGTTTAATAAAGATATTGAAAACATGACACGTAGTATGTGTGATGGGTAATTTCCCTCACAACGTACACAATGCACAGAGGGCAGGGCCATGCTAGCTCTATGCCCCAGCCTCCAGGAAGGTCAAGACAGACTCGATAAAACAAGAGTAAAACATTTTCATAAAAGTGTTGTCCACCTTAAAGCTACAAAGTTTATAGTAAAAATACATCCACTGATGAGCTTTTTTTTTTTACATACAGCATCCACCTGAGTCTCAAAGGTTAGCCTGTCATCCAGTACTGTGCCAAGATATTTGTACTGCTGCACCACCTCAACAGCTTCATCATTAAGCCTTACAGGAGAGAAGACCGTAGGATTCTTCCTGAAATCTACTATCATCTCTTTTGTTTTGGACATATTTATAATAAAAAAAGAACGTCCTACACCAGTCAGTGCATTCTGACACTACCGGGCCACGATCAGGGTCGTCATTACTGAGGAGAGACACGATCACCGAATCATCAGCAAATTTAAGAACATGCCGCCTCGAGTATTGAGTTTGGCACTCATCTGTATATAAAACAAATAAAAGAGGCGAGAGGACGCACACCTGCGGCGATCCAGCGGAGGAAAAAAGAATATTGGATAAAACATTAACTCTCACACGTTGCGACCGCTCAGATAAAAAAGTCCATCAGCCAGGATATAAGCCTAGGATCAATATTGTGGATGCTCTTCAGCCTTTCTGCTAAAATATGTGGTTGAATACAGTTAAAAGCTGAGGAGAAATCAATAAAAACAAGGCGTACAAAAGTCTTTGCACCCTCAAGGTGTGACAGAATCATAAGAAGTAGGGTACCTGTCGCATCATGAAAACCCCTTGCTAGACCTATAGGTAAACTGAAATGGATCCAGATTTGCCTGCACAATGTTCAAAAGCTCATCCCTCACAATTTTCTCAAATGTTTTCATCTCCAGAGATGTAAGTGCTACAGGTCTGTAGTCATAGTGACTTTGGAGAATTGTTTTTTTGCACAGGTACAATAACTGAATCCTTCCAAACACAAGGAACCTTATGGAGCTGGAGAGACAACTTGAAAATAAAAGATATCTGCCAGCTGGTCTACACAATTTTGAGGATACGACCCCCGATACCATCAGGGCCGGGGCTTTTCCTTTCCTTAGCACCCCGAAAAAGTTTCAGGACCTGATCCCTGTCAAAGTGCACAGTGGCCTGTTCGGAAAGATTTTTCAAATCTGACGACTCCTTGCTAAAATCATGGACATTAAAACGATTATAAAAAATGTTCAGTTCATTCGCAAGGTCAAGATCAGACTTGTCATTTAGGGAGATGACACATTTTTTGGGCTGCATCCCCATCATGGATTTCACCCCCTCCCAAGCTGGACGTGAATTTCCAGAGCTGAGTAACTTCTGCACTTTATCTTTGTAGGAGTACTTTGCAAGCTTCAGATCCTTCTTTACTTGTTTCTGAAGTTCCCTATGCCGGGTCACATCACCCAGGTTAGCACAACTGCTGCTGCCTGTCGGCCATCACCAGTGCCAGTCCAGTCAGTACCATCTGAGCATGAGGACAGGTGTTTTAAGTTAATCATCATCAAGAGGTCATGTCACATGGCATGTTAACACTGCCCACTTAGAGAGACCACTTACAAGACATGACAGCGGCAATGAGTGCAAACGTACTGCAACAAACTGACACACATACTGCAGAAAAATCATTTGTAACTTGAATTACATGACATCGCTATTTATACTATTTCAACTCTATCAACTCAACTATATCAACTCTTATGGCCAGAAATGAGGAGCCGGTCAAAAACAGTTTGACACACAGCGCAAGGAGATAAAATAAAAACAGATGGAAGTCCGCTCCTTGAAGGAATGTCTCCAGACTGAGTTAAAGTATTTTGGTTACCACCAGAGGGCTCAGGAGAACAGATATTAAAGGATAACTTCGGTATTTTTCAACCCTATTTTTCCCATGTTTTTGTTTCAAAGTGACTAATCGCTCGGAGAAGCCTCATTGTGAAATGTTCCGTCGCCTCCACATTGTCGAAAGCAGCTAAATATTCAGTCATGGCATTGAAAATCTTTAAGATAACACTAAGCTACGCTTTCTGTACTCCAACACAACAAACTCTGACAACACCGGTGTCCCGTGGCGCTCCTCTCTCCAACTCTCACTCACGTTTCCACCGTTGTCTTCCGGCAACAAGTCAAAAGTCAAACAGGAAGCAAAAGGTAAGAAAACGTCGCATTTCTCTGTAGGATCCTTTCCATAGTGTTGTCAGACACTTATGATAACAACCCGAGCCTGTCAGTGGCAAAAACAAACACTTTTAGTGGACGTAAACTGACGGTGCCAAGTTGCCCCAAATGATTACATTACAGCCCGTTTAGCCGCTGGGAGTTGCAGCGTTCTCCCTCAATACTGGACCATTTTCGAAAATTGTTTTCACCATTAGTCGCTTAGACACAAAAACACGGAAAAATAGGGTCCAGGTTTAAAAATACCAAAGTTACCCTTTAACTTTCTGTGGGCTTCAATGATTTAACCAATAATGTATAGTATAAACAATCATAAGATGTAACCGACTATCACAATGTTCTAACAGAGGACAGGTTTTTTTATATTATTTTATAATATATCAGAGAGAATGAGATAAGTAGTGAGACGGAGTGAAGTACAAAGTTTGACTCCCTTCTCTGAATTTAATCAGATAACCCTCAGTCACATTAAAAGGCCTCAGCATTAGGATGAGTGTGTTTCTCTGACTGTTTGTCTCTATGTGTATTAATAAACACTGTGTATGCACAGCTGTGACTGCATGAGAGGGTATCATAGTAAAAGTGTTCCACCAGCTTGTAGCAGCTTGTATTTTCTCACCAGCACAGAGATCATATTGAATCATCTGAGGCCTTGAATCAAACTATCAAACAAAAACACTTGTTGTTTTTCCCATTCGTTCAGTCAGCTGGAGTTTGGAGACTACATAAGCCGGGCCAACTCTACCACTGCACCTTTGTAAAGACGCGTAACTGGACAATGAGGGTTGTTGCTGGTTTGCTGCTGTTGCTGCTCGGTCTGTGTGGGTCAGGGGCTCAGGGGGAGGGTGGAGGCCTCGGCGAGGTGGGTGAGATCAGAGAGTTTCAGGAGACGGCTCCAAGAGATGCAGTTGAGGAATCGACCGAGCAGACCGCAAAGCAAACCACCCCTGACATCTGGGCGGAGTTGAGGGAGCTGAGAGACATGGTGGTGGAGCTCAAGGTGCAGCTGAGGAACATGGAGGCCATAGTGAAGGATAGCGAGAGCCTGGTGAATGAACTGAAAACTGAGCTGATCGTCACCAAGGTGTACGTGGAGCTGCTGCAGAGAGAGAATTCTGGTACAGACTGGTTCCTTTTCCTGTTGAGTGTTGATAATGTCGTCCTTTAACAGTCTGAAGTGTGTCAGTGCACTGATGCACTTATTGTGAGCTCCAGAATGAATGTTTAAAAACCTATGTGTTATGGATAGGATAATCTTCCTATGTTTCATGAAAAATACAAGAGTTCGTGTGTAAATTCACTTTGTGTTTAGTAGCTTATGGTATGAGGAATCGTTGGGCTGTGAGAGTTAAATATGGTTTAATCTTATCATGAACATTTAGTTTCCCGTACCTGAGTATTGGGTCAACAGACAAGATGAGGGTCAAGATTGTGCCTGTTAACAGTTCTGCTCTGTAATTCAATGTCATTGCATCAACTCCAGACCTGCAGACCAGACTGAGCAGCAGTGAGAGTGAACTTCTCCTTAGCAAGTCCAGGATTGACCAGCTCGAGAGGGAAAATGCAGGTGATGAAGTGTGTCAGTGTACTGATGCACTTATTGTGAGCTCCAGAATAAATCTTTCAAAAGAATCTATATGTTATAGATAAGGTAATTTATCTACATTTAATTAAAAAATACAACAGAGCTCATTGTGTTATTTAAGCAGTTTTAGAACATCCTTTAACCATTCACAAACAAAAATCGAACTTCTTCTGTTTTTCAGTCCAAGAAACTAGACTGACGGCCACCGAGAGCAAAACAAGTGACCTAGAAAAAGAGAATACAGGTATTTCACGGACAAACATGATGGTTTAATAAGTATCATGGTTTGTTATTTTCTATTGCTATTATTTGAACCTATGTTAAATTTTTCATAAATCACCTTGTTGCATGTCATTTTAGTTTCTGCTTTTCTAAAAAGGAAAAAGAGGTAAAAAAGTGTTGAAAATATTTACATATTTGGTCATAAACCAAGGTGTTGGACAAAATGTTGACCTGATGATGGCGCTAGATGAAAGGTTTAGTGATAAAAATTCATCCTGAGGGGGACATGAATGTGTGTACCAAATTTCAGGGCAATCCATCCAATAGTGCACAAAACCACAAATGTCAACCTCATGGTCAGTAGGGATTCATCCTCTGGAGACCATGAATGTCTTTACATAATTTCATGTTAATCCATCATATAGTTGTTGAGATATTTCAGTCTGGACCAAAGTGGTGGACCGACCGATGACACTAACACTGTTAAACATTGACACACAATGAACAGTAAAGTAACTCTGGCACAACTTTTACCCACTTACAACAAGTAACAAGGTGCACGGAGAAGAGAAATCAGTCTTAAATCGTCAAAAACTCCAGCAACACTCAAAGTATTAGATTCGAACAACTTCATTGTCAGACCAACACGTTTTGGTTAACAGCCCTCTGGCCTCTTTTTCCACAAACTTCCCCGAAAATTAACCAACACGTTTTAGTTGACTATACTTAACCAAACCTTAACAACACAGGTGTCAGATTAGAAAAGACTCATTTGTAACAGTAATACTGGTTGTTTTGAACAGCACTGACATTGACTATTTAGTCATTTAGGCACGAGGACTCGTTGGACAGTGAGAGATAAATACGGTTTGGTTTCTCGTGCATGAGTATTTGGTCAACAGATAAGATGAGGGTCAAGATTGTGCCTCTTAACAGTTCTGCTCTGTAATTCACTGTCATTGCATCAACTCCAGACCTGCAGACCAGACTGAGCAGCAGTGAGAGTGAACTTCTCCTTAGCAAGTCCAGGATTGACCAGCTGGAGAGAGAAAATGCAGGTGATGATTGTATCTTCTTATTCACAACGCACGCACGAATGCACAAATGCACGAACGCACGAACGCACGAACGCAAGCACGAACGCAAGCACGAACGCACAAACTCACGAACGCAAGCACGAACGCACGAACGCACGAACGCACGAACGCACCCATGTCAAGTTTAATGACACATTGACTTTTTGTGTTAACAGAGAAACCAAAGGTGGCCTTTTATACAGCTCTGACTGATGCAGGATATGTTGGACCATACAACACAGACATCACACTGAAATACAGCAAGGTCTTCACCAACATTGGCAATGCTTATAATCCAGCTACAGGTAAATATACTGCAAGTCACATAAAGATGTGTGGTCATCATGTAAATCTACATAACTTAGTTGTTACTGTTTTTCATTTTCTCCTCTTACTTTGTAGGTTTCTTCACAGCACCAGTCAAAGGCGTCTACTATCTCCAGTTCACTGGGTGTCGTGGCTACACAGGTCTTATGGGTGTATATGTGTACAAGAACAAACAGAGGATCATGTATAATGTGGAGTGGAAGAATGAAGGGGGTCTTGAGTATTTCACCAACTCTGTTGTCTTGGAGCTGATAGCAGGAGATAAGATTAACCTGGTTCTTCCATCAGGCCTTTCTCTCTATGATAATATTGATAACCACAGCACCTTCAGTGGCTTCCTTCTCTTCCCACTGTAAGGATGTCGTTTTATCGTTTACACTGCGATTTACTGCATCAAATAATGTGATTCTGAATCTGACTGCCCATGTGTCATCACGTGAAAACAACATTCAAATAAATCAAAGACTCATTGGAGTTCTGTTTGTTATCATTGGGTGTAGGTCTTCATATAGAAACTTTACATGAACTGCACTGATGTTCACCTACTGTAACTGTTTAGATTCAAATCTGGATCAAACTATGCTGTAAAGCCTGAGTGAGGTTTTATTGATACACTACATGAGCCACATTAACCCACGCTGTTATGTTGGCTGGTAAATAAAAGACAAAATGTTGGTATCTGAAATGTAACCATTTATGCAATGTATCATAGACAGAAGAAAATGGGCTAACTTGACTTATTTTAAACAACACTCACTTTGTACATTAAGTTGGCTACTGATAAGACGTATGATGGTTTTAAAAAAGTTGACCTAAATTATCTATGTGTGTCCTTTTGAGTCCTCTCAAAGAAGAGAAAAGAGAGAAGAGACAGTAATGACAAGTAAATAATAGCAGGGCTGTCAAAGTTAACTAGATAATAGTGCGACTTGCGATTTTTAGGTTGTAGCGGGCTCAGTTTTAATGCTAGAGTGAAGATACTGGCATTATATTAAACTAGAAAACCTAAGGAATCCATTGGTAACAACCATGTTGTGAAGGAGGCTAAATAACGCTCTAAACTTACGCTAAAGTTTGGCGAGGAAAAACTGGCATGGCCATTTTCAAAGGGGTCCCTTGACCTCTGACCTCAAGATATGTGAATGAGAATGGGTTCTATGGGTACCCACGAGTCTCCCCTTTACAGACATGCCCACTTTATGATAATCACATGCAGTTTGGGGCAAATCATAGTCAAGTCAGCACACTGACACACTGACAGCTGTTATTGCTTGTTGGGCTGCAGTTTGCCAAGTTATGATTTGAGCATATTTTTTATGCTAAATGCAGTACCTGTGAGGGTTTCTGGACAATATTTGTCATTGTTTTGTGTTGTTAATTGATTTCCAATCATAAATATATACATACATTTGCGTAATGCAAATTTGTCCACTCCCGTGTTGATAGGAGTGACAAATCTCCCTTTAAGGTACATTTTGAAAACATTATTTTGCGATTAGGGCTGCACGATGTTGCAGCGGTTAGCACTTAAAAAAAAAAAAAAAGAGAAAATAAGTGTGTATCCCAAAGTGTTGAACTATTCCTTTAAAGCTTGCCACAGGCACACAGGTAGTACACACATGAACGTACACCCTCTCTTCTCCTCCCCACTAATGAGTCTTAGCTACTGTCTTTCACAGCTAGGATGAAGTGATAGTGGACAGTGTGTTAGGAGATATCTGATTGGTAGAGAAGACATGATTATGTATGACCCAGTCCTTATTTAAGGAAACAACCAAAATCCCAAAGACCAGTCTTCCACGTCAGACTGGATGATCCTGTAACTCTGTGAACAACTGCCCCCGGGGACTCTGATGTCTGTACTTGCATTCATTTTGACCAACTAGGAAGGAAAACCTTTGAAGCTGTAAGTTCCCTCTTTATTCTGTTTAACGAACCAAGATTAGAGATGCACGATAAATATGGTTCTGTTGTAAAACATGAAGATATTTGTGTAATTTATGGCAGCACACAGTCCGTCTCTCCTCTGCTCTCTGCGCAGGTGTTTACACATACACACAAAGCTTTCATGTCAGAGCAGAGTAGATTGGGTGATATCGATACTGGTACCAATACTTAATATCATTAAAAGTAAAAAAAAAATGTACTATGATGTAGGGAGCCAAAAAATGCCATTTCTTTTTACTATGTTCATTACTTAATACTTGATTCTCTGTTATGAAATAATCACATGTATGTTAAAACACAAATATAACAAATAAATAAATAACAAGTATTGAATGTATGAATTTTCTGAACTTATGAGGTGATCACTGCACACATCAGCAGCAAAGAAGCAGAGTACATGAAGAGAAGTGTGCAAGAAGAGTGTTCATGTGCCCAGATGATCTAATGTGAGACAGATCTATTGATTTCATGTTATTTTTTGTATTGCTCCTAAAGACACTAGTATTCACTCACAACAAGACTTTGTAGCATTGATACTTAAAGCAGCAGTGGGTAGAATTAAAGCAAATATGATGAAACAAAGTTATTTTTATAAAACTGTCACTATATCCTGACAGTAGCGCATGAGACAGGTAATCTGAAAAAAAATATCATGTGCCTCTGTGTCCTCCGGTGCGCCTAATGCCTGGAGCCTGCCGTCTCTGAGCAGCAGTCAATCACTCGCGATCTCTGATCAAACGGTCAAACTAGGCAGCGCTGATCAAATATGAATCAATATTCTGTTACTGTAATGCCTGTTTCTCGCCTCAAATGTTTTCAGAAACATCTTGTAGTGTACCGTTTAGCTGAAAAATGAGACAAGTGCACTAGTTCTTTCCTGGTCCAGTCTGATTGTCCTCCCTTCCCTAACTTTTTGTTCCCTTATCTCATCAGATCGAGGGAATCATGGCATCAACACAAAGAACGCTTGAAACTTTGAAAGATGTGTATGCATCACTTCGCGGTGCGACTACGACTGGTGATAAAATTGCCCACTACGACACCTGGGCAGAGACCTACGATCAGGTGGGTAACATTTTAGGCTCTTTTGAATCATTGATACCACAAAACACTCTTTTCCTTATTAAGGATGTGTCCTTCCCAAACACAGTTCACCTCATATTTCATTCATTATCTTCTCATTCTCAAGTCAGTTTACACACTGAAGTTAAGAGCACCATCAATAATAATACATTAGCCATCAGTCTTGTTCTTCAATATGAGGTAAGAGGCTTAGGATTTTTTTTCAGACTCCCAAATAAAAATATTAGGGCTGTCAATCGATTAAAATATTTAATTGTGATTAATCGCATGATTGTCCACGATTAAACCGAAATTAATCGCAATTTTTTTTATCTGTTCAAAATGTACCTTTAAGGGAGATTTATCAAGTATTTAATACTCTTATCAACATGGCAGTGGGCAAATATGCTGCTTTATGCAAATGTATGTATATATCTATTACTGGAAATCAATTAACAACACAAAACAATTACAAATATTGTGCATTTAGCATAAAAAATATAGTGTCAGTGTGTCAGTGTGCTGACTTCACTATGTCTTGCCTCAAACTGCATGTGATTATCCTAAAGGGTACCCATAGAACCCATTTTCATTCACATGTCTTGAGGTCAGAGGTCAAGGGACCCTTTTGAAAAGTTCAGTTTTTCCTCGCCAAAATTTAGCGCAAGTTTGGAGCGTTATTTATCCTCCTTTGCGACAAGCTAGTACGACATGGTTGGTACTGTTAACGCGTTATTATCGCGTTAACTTTGACAGCCCTAAAAAGTACAAAATGAATATTTAAATCCCTTATACATCTTGAACAGTGTGATTAAGGTTTGTTGTGTTTCTATCTCAGTGGTATCTCCTTTACAAATTCAAATATATGAGGGGAACCAACCACACATGAGATCCTGGTAAAGAACAAAAGGCTCTGTAAAACAGAGTTTATACAATCTAAATAAGACACAAACATATGTGAGTCAAAATATGTGGAGCCCGTTGGTAAGTAAGATCTACTCTCTAAACAACCGTGTCTTCTAGAAAGTATGACTTTTCTACCACTAAATGGTTTGGCCCCTAAAGTTGAAGGAGTGTTGAGTGATGGTTGAGATTGTTTGTTATAAGGACTGTTGTAAGAACTCTGTTATTCCTACCTTGAATAGGATACGGTTGTTCAGGGTTACAATGGAGCTAGTCGTGCAGCAAAAAGCATCTCCTCCCATTTCAGTGGCGACCGTGAAGCAGCTGTCGTGCTGGATGTGGCCTGCGGTACAGGACTGGTGGCAGAGAAGGTAAAAATCTCAGCAGCAGAACAGACAGAAAACATTTTAGTTTGTCTAGTTCTGCTAAAAACATATAAGCCACATATGGCCATTTTGTCCATAAATATCAGTTGATGCTTTTCTATGTGTTTTTTTGGGATGAATTTTTCATGCAATTCTCCCCAATCCCCTATGCATACACATACAAACTGGGCTAGTGCGAAAAAAAAAAATCACCTGGGATTGATTGAAGATTGAATTGGAAATTGTTCCAAGCCCAATACAAACCCCTGTATTGTCTCTCTGGAGTGTTGTGAGTTTTAAACGACTCGATTATAACATTATGTACGTCAGAAAAACACGCAGATGAAGCTAGAATATAATCTATTCTAGAAAAACTCTGATGTCTTACCAAGTAAAAAGTGTATTGTTCAGATGGAGGATTAATAGTGCGGTATAAGTCTGAGCACCGACAACAAGGTCCGGAAATCTTCAGATGTACGTAATTCAATACATGTGATTTATCCAAAGCCAAGTTTACAAAAGAATTCATGTCTGCACTAAGTGAGAAATCCTGAAGATGCATTAAGATTGTAGTTAAATTGGGAAAGAATGTGGTTCATATTGGGATGGAGCGAGGACATAAATGATTGGATGTTTGATATATGTTTTTTTTTTAAATTTTGTATAAGTATGATGTATTTCTGAGTATACATGTGAATGTGTATGCACTGCCACCTTTTGATTCTGTCTGGCTAGGCACATATATTTAAATCTGCTGTTTTATTGTAAACAAGCTTCTGTTTTAATGATTTTCCAATGTGGAATTACTTTTTCTTAAATCAGTTCCCAGTGTCCAATTAGACCTCGGTGACCTGTGACCAACTGTGTGTGTTTTATAGATGAAGCAGGATGGTTTTGGACAATTTGTGGGCATCGATGGAAGCAAGGCTATGTTGGAGGAGGCCCAAAAGAAAGGGCTGTACCAAGACCTCAAGCAATGCCTTTTGGGAGAACAGCCGCTACCTGTCCAAAGAGGTAGTGTAATTATGTCAAAAACCTACAGTACATTTTTTATATTTTATATATTAACAATGAATAAAATGACTTTTGGATGTGAATGGAGCCATCAGATGCAGCTTTAAAAAAAAGCAAAGTGGTGGTTAATTTAAAAGGTGTTTGTGTCGTTAACTTATTGTGTTCACTCATTCTTCACTTCCTCCCGCAGACGAATTTGATGTGGTTGTGATATGTGGAGCACTGGGTGTGGAGCACGTTTCTGTAAGCGTGGTCAGAGAGCTGTGCATCGCCTGCAAACCAGGTAAAACATTGTGGTGGGGGCTTCAATTCATATTGCATGATAAATCATGGTGGATGTTTTATCATGTGTCAAACTAAGTTCTAATTTTTTTCTATGTAGGTGATATCTGCCCATTTACTCAGCAACACTGCCTCACTGTCACTTGTTCCTTCTAGGTGGCTACGTTTGTATGACGTGCAGACATAGCCCTGACAATCTGGAGTACAATGCTGTCCTGGAGCGCGAGCTGGAGCAGATGGAGAAAGAGGGGCTCTGGAGTCCTGTAGCTGTCACTGAGGTGGAAAACTGGGTAAGAGGAGTGTCGGCAGCAGCAGGGGACAACTATTCATCTGGTTATGTGTACCTCTACAAGAAACTGTAGCACGATGCACCACAGAGATGTGTCATTACATACTGTATGTCAGACCAGCTAATGTAGACAACAAAATGTGTAAGGAGATACAAAATACTCAAATAACTCTACACCTTGTATGTCAAGTATCAGGACTTTTCTTTTGACATTGTCAGTCTCTTACTGACTGACACTGATTCTGAGAGAGGAACATGCACTAATAATTTACAATAGATAGTGTTGCCTGTATAGTCTTCTCAAAATAAATTCTCTCACACACAAATGTGCTCCCGTATGCATCACATCACATATGCGTTCAAAGTGAGATATAGCATGCTAAAAACATGATTTATTATTTTGTTTTTACTGTTGGTATATGAAAGTGCGTCAAATACAATACAACAAAATGCATTTGATGTATGCTGTAATTTCTCCTTTATTTTATTAAAATGATTTGCTGGTAAATCATGTGAGTCGGACTCTTTACCACTGAGGTTTGGCCAGTTACGCTGTAGAGCAGTCTATAGGCTCGGGGAATTGTCACTATTTTTTTCAGGATAATTCGGATGTTTTAAAAAGACCTGCTATCATTAAGGTTCAGGTGACTTTATTTGTACCCGTAGGTAGATTTGTTTTGCAGCAAAAATAGAGGATGGCATCCGTATTGACAACAAAGTAGAGCACAGTCAAAAGACAGACACACCAAAAACATGACAAAGAGTACTCAAAGGCTTACTGTGGATCAGGACCCAGCAAAAAGAAGGCCACAAGAACGATATAAAAAAAAAACACTGAAATATCAGGAAGAAAGACACAATAAAACGACAAAAGGATAAACTTTCCATAAATATGTGTTATTTAAATGAACAATTGCAGCTGGAACAAAGCTGTTCCTGTGGCGCTTTGTTCTACACCTTGGGCCCCTAAACCTCCGGCCAGATGGGAGAGGCTGGAACTCACCAGACAGAGGATGAGAGTCATCGTTTGAGATGTAGCTGGCTATCCGCTGTAACTGCCTGGTATACAGGGACTCTAAACTCAGCTGGGACTCGCCAATCAGCCGACTGGACCATTTAACTATCTGACTCGGGCCTATTTCTGTCCTTCAGAGGCATATTACCAAACCACGACACTAGAGAAAAGGCTAAAAACAGACTCGATAAAAGCACGATTAAAATAACGTAATCGTGGTTTTTCCAACGTCCAACGTTTTTCCCCTTCTTGCACACAGCTGCACAATTTGCCTCAAAGTTCAGTGTATCGTCAATGATGATAGGACTGAACTGTTATTATTATCATCACAACTGTTATTATTATCATCACAACATCCAGCAGTTTCTGCAGAGCACACATTTGGAGGGATTACTCATCAAAACAGCCAACAGCTGACTGCTCAGGTACAAACCTGAAGCAACTGTATTTCAGAGCAAAAAGGGTTCTTCAAATGGGAAGATACTGTAGATGTGACATGGGCCTACAGAGATACACTTCTAATACAAAGACACACTCCTTTTGGATACACCAATGTAAAGTATGTATGCATTCAGAGATATTCAAATTAGAATACGGAGTCAAGAGCATTTTTGGTGTTTACTAAAATCGTTTGGATTTGTGAGGAGTGGAATGAAAATGTATCTGCTTGAATATTGTTATAATGTTATGTTATAATAAACATGTTATGTTAAAACACACATCTTATCATGTGTATGTAATATAGACTGAGCTAGACTTAAAAATGCCAATGAATTATACAGACATGCTGTGATTTATGGGCCAAAAGAAGACGACATAAAGATGTTTTCAAGGGCTTTATAACTTACTAGTGCAGCGCCCGTTCAAAACATGGCTGTTCAGAACGGACCGAAAGCTTGGCCTGTAACACACCCAGGCCGCGGTTACTTGCGGTCAGAAACATCGGTGAAATAAAAACTTAACAAACTAATTTACAAATAGGCGTAGTAGTCGCTTGCTTTGACATAAGCACTGCCTTTATAAAGTAGAGCATGGATTTAATTAGCTGTTATAAGTTAGTGTCAGTCTGACACCGGGGAAAAACAGTCTCATTATGTCCTTAAAGTTGTAAAGTTCACTAAGAGACGAATCCAGAGTTTTTTTCCTCGGCATAATGAACGCGCATCAGACCCACAGGACTACACCACACTTATGACATATCCGGTTCTGCCGGCTTCCTGCTAGCTGTATGCAGCTGTAATAACGGATATATTGGCTGTAATGCATCACTTTTATTATCCTATAATAACCCCCATGGGCTGTATTCTGTAAGCCTGTACCGTGGTGGATGTATTAACGTCTCTGTTCCCAAACAACCGGCTATCGGCCAGTAGCTAGTAGCGCTAGTAGCAGACGTTTTACCGGCACCAGTAGTCGCTTTCAGTCCAAAATCGCAGAGGCGTAGCTTTGTTGCTGGGCGCTGCCGTTACAATGAAAACAAACAGACTTTCACTTCTTGACAATATACGTTCTTTGGTACAGGCCTCAGGACTGTGTGTGCTCATCTGTACATAATTACGAACCTGACTGACTGCCCTCTGTGGACGACAGCGACAACGACCGCAACAGGTAACACCCGAGTTGTCACAAGTTTATTAACCGCTGGGATAATTTCCTCACTGTGACATCCCTATTACCTAGTTAGCTAGAGTCGGTGACGTATATTGTGCGAGACAGGAGATGTAGCTCACGAGAGGTTTCACACAAGCCTAAATGATACGACATGCAACTTTCTTGACTTGCAAAATTATCTTTTAAATTGACAAACATCATATGTATAATTCATGCCACAATTCAAACAGGATCAAAAAAATGATATCTCTCTCGTCATTGAATACAATAAGGTCACAAGGTCGCAGGGGGGCAACGGAAGGAGCGGGACTTTGTCTCTCTATAGTGTCAACTCTGTTGGCCAGGAATAACATGGAAAGCCTGGAGAAGGCTTTAGAGTCTGTAAGAGCCATTTAAAACAATTTGACAACGAGAAGAAGGAGTGTCAGGTCACCCAGGAAAAGGACCACGTGAGCAAACAAAACACAAATCTCTGGAGGATCGTCTCAGGTATGAGCTGGCAGCAGAGGAGGAGAGCTTTAAGAAAACACAGGAGCCGCAGAAACAGAGCAGAGAGGTGGAGGAGAAGTGGTTCAACAAGACGAGCAAGATGGAGGAGGAGGAGATGAAGCTCCTGTTTCAGCGAAAATGTTGAGCTTCAGGTACAGTACGCTACACCAGCTGATCATTCTGATTTGAATCGTAACTTGTTGGATTGTAACAGTTTGTTTCCGATTTAATCTTTCAAAGAGAAAATACTGAATTATATGCTGTCTTTGTCTTTTCAGGAGCTCGCCTTAAAAACCGTCAAAGAGAAGACGAAAATATAAAAGAAGGCAGAGAGAAAAGAGGAGAGAGAGAGAGAGAGAATGAGTAACATCCTTTCTCCCTTCCTAACCCCCCTAAACATCCCAGCTTCCTCCACTCCTTTAGCCCCTTACTCCCCATCTCCTCTCTTCAGATATTTCTCTTATTTGACTTTCTGTAAATTGAAGATTTATCGTAATATAAGATGTAACAGACTATCACAATGTTCTAACAGAGGACAGTTTTTATATTCATTTGTAATTAGGGCTGTCAAAGTTAACAGTGGTCTTCTGTCTCTCGCTCACACATGCAGCACTCAATCCGTCTCTGTAACGTTTATTGTCTCAGTCTTCAGTCCACAAGTCAAAATGTATTAAAAATAAAAAAAGATAGTTGTAATCATTTCCAAAATTCACAACATGTTTTTATTTAACCTAAGATTCTGCTTCAATCCATAATTGTTGGCGTTTATCCTTTCAAAAACAACATGTTCACTACAGTCAAAAAACACAAAAGGGGGGTCTAGCAGCAGTCTAACAGCACCATTAATTATATCTATACTACAAAAAATCATATTTTTCCCATTTTTAGGGTGAGGACATCATAAAATATGACAGACATTTGAAGCTTCAGTGGAAAACCTCAATAGAAGCTTTGAATGTAAAAAATGACATTTAGCAGAGTCCTACTGATCGAACATAATCAAGTCAGCACACTGACACACTGACAGCTGTTGTTGCCTGTTGGGCTGCAGTTTGCCATGTTATGATTTGAGCATATTTTTTATGCTAAATGCAGTACCTGTGTATATTTGTCATTGTTTTGTGTTGTTAATTGATTTCCAGTAATAAATATATACACACATTTGCATAAAGCAAGCATATTTTTCCACTGGGATGAGGTGATAGTGGGAGGTGACAGATCATGAAATCTTATATAACAAGTTTGGTAGGTGATATCTGATTGGTAACGAAGACATGATTATGTATGACCCAGTCCTTGTTTAAGGAACATCAGACTGGATGATCTACGACTCCGATGTCTGTACTTAGAGCAGTACTTTTTCTTTTTTTACATTTTTCTCTTTGTCATCATCATTGTGTGATTTTGTGTTTTTGATCATTTTGAGCAACTAGAAAGGAAAATCTCTGGAGTTGTAAGTTCTCTTTTTATTCTGTTTAACAAACCAAGATTAGAGATGCACAATAAATATGGTTCTGTTGTAAGATATTAGTGGAATTTATGGCAGCACACAGTTACTGCCCGTCTCTCCTCTGCTCTCTGTGCAGGTTCCTACACATATACACAAAGCTGTCATGTCAGAGCAGAGTAGAGGTGGGTGATATCAATACTAATACCAGGGTCTGAAATTAGCACCTGCCATCCGCCAAACGCCTCATGCCTCTGTGACTATCGATTCCTCTGTATTGATGCTTTCCCACAGTTACACATGCACAAAGACGCATACGCATGCTGTATCATGTTTCAGTTTGTTTAGGACCGGAGCCACGGCGGAGAGAAAAAAAAAGCACTCAACAGCATGGCGCTACTAAACCTGAGGGGACGCACCCTGTTTTTTTCCCTGATAAAGCTTCACTGTGAAGAACAAACCTGTGTTGAAATCAGGTTTGTTGTTTGAAGGAGATGTTTTCACGGTAATATAAAATAGATATGGGCTGCATGGTGGAGCACTGTCGCCTCACTGCAAGAGGATCGCAGGTTCAAATCCGGCTAGGGGCCCTTCTGTGTGGAGTTTGCAAGTTCTCCCCGTGTTAGCGTGGGTTTTCTCCGGGTTCCTCCCACAGTCCTAAGTTGCCCGTAGGTGTCAATGTGAGCGTGAATGGTTGTCTGTCTCTATGTGTCAGCCCTGTGATAGTCTTGCAACCTTTCGAGGGTGTACCCCACCTTCGCCCAATGTCAGCTGGGATCGGCTCCAGCCCCCCCACCCTGAATAGGATAAGCGGTTACAGATAATGGATGGATGGATAAAATAGATATTAGAGAGAATTATGACCTGTTTAACTTCCTAACACTAGCTCTAAGCAGCTTGTCAAGATTTTTTTAATCAAAGCAAATATTAAAATAAACATAATCATTTGAATTGTGTGCTTTTATGCAAACAACCACTACAGATAACAATAACAAAGAATAGTACAGTACTGTGTACAGTACCCTCCCTGCCCCGAAAAATAGGGCTCCCACGGAAGCCACGGTGTAATTCGAATACTGCAATTTACCATGTACATAATGTTTTTTGTGTAAAATATATTGAACATTGAATGACATCAGATCTAAAATGTTATTACTTCATTTAGCGCAGAGATTTCAAATGTGGCAGATAAAATTTCTGAGTGGCAGACAAAAAAAAAAAAAAATACCACAGTGCCACAGTGGCAGGCAGTGAAAAAAGTCAATTTCAGACCCTGACTAATACCAATACTTAAAATCATTAAAAGTGGCTAATGTACTATCATGAAGAGCCATGCGTCATGATTTAGGACATGAATGCATCATAGGCTCAGAATACATTTTCATTACCACTAAGTGATTTGTTTAAAAAAAATAGCATTTCTTTGTACTATACTATGTTGATTACTTAATACTTGATTCTCTGTTATGAATTTAATCACATGCATGTTAAAACACAAGATAGTTTTTAACGGTATATAAAAAATATTTAATGTATGAATTCTCTGAACTTGAAGTATGCATACTCAAAACAAGACTTAGTATTGGTAGCACTGATATTTAAGGTATCCACAGTAAAAGCAGCAGCCATGGTTAATCCATCAAGTCATCTGAGGATCCCCAGGCAACAGTCGCCACACTAGTCAGTCAGGTTCCTAATTATGTACAAGTGAGCACACACAGTCCTGAAACTTGTACCAAAGAGCGTACAGTATGTTGCCAAGGAGGGAGAGTCAACTGTTCGTTCCATTGCAACGTCAGCCCCCAGCAGCAAAGCTACGCTACGCCATTTTGGACTTAAAGCAACCACCGGACGCCAGTAAGGCCTCCGCCATGATTTCTATTCTATTGTCATAATTTTAATGTCTCTATCGAAATGGCTTGCGTTGAAAAATAAAAAATATTATCAATACGCATACTATTATTACTATTTACTGATTTATTTATTAAACTATTTTGCCCGGCCGCTTCCCAGAGGAGCATAAAGTGAGCGATGGACATAAATGGAAGTCAGAAAAATCCAGCACACAGATTTTGAGAGCAATCTCAAACTTTTTCATGTCACGGACCTCCAAAATCAATGTACAATAGACCACAGACCATGGATGTATAAGAGCTTGTGTCCTGTGCTTTTGCCCTACGTGTTACTAAATAGCCTACAACTACATTAAATTCTGTTTATGTCAGGCTACTAGCGCTACTAGCTACTGGCTGATAGCCGGTTGTTTGGGAACAGAGACATTAATACATCCACGGTGCAGGCTTTACAGCATACAGCCCATGGGTGTATTATAAGATAATAAAAGTGATGAATTACAGCTAATATTTTCATTATTACAGTCGCATACAGCTAGCAGGAAGCCGGCAGATCCGGATATGTCATAAGTGTGCAGGGCGGCGCACTCCTGTGGGTCTGATGCACGTTCATTATGCAGGAAAATAACTCTGGATTCAGCCATTAGTGAACTTTACAACTTTTAGGACATAAGGATTTAAATGAGGGCTATTTAAGAGTTCGTACTGGGAAGTTGATTTACTTAAAAAAAAGCATTTCCTCTGGTTTGCAGACGCCTCTTTATACATCCATGGCAATGGAGAACGGATTTATTGCCGTTTTCAGTCCAAAATGGCGAAAGCGCTACCACAGCGCCATCTAGTGGCTATTGTCATAAAAAGCACCAGAGTTTCGCCTCTGTGCTTCTAAACTCATTGCCTGTACTACAAAGCCGGATTTGGGGTTAGCGAGGTAACTTCAGGTTTAACCCTGGGTTTTCAGTCCTATGACGGTGGTTCACTTCTAACCGGGGTAGATCGCCATGGTAACTTATGCTGAACACCTAACCTGCTCCGAAGCAGGTCATGTTCGAGATTAGTGATCAACTCGTATAAAACCACCACTTACTGACCAATCACAGCTCGGTGCGTGGATCGTAAGTTCTTTTACACAAATATATTACATTTAATTAACCACAATAACACAAAATCAGTATGTATTCAGTTCACTAGTTCTTTCCTGGTCTCCACTCGCTCTCTCTCTTCTCTGTGCCCGCTGGTTTGTCCTCTGAATGTCCTCCATTCCCTAACTTTTGTTCCCTTATCTCATCAGATTGAGGGAGTCATGGCGTCAATGCAAAGACCGTACGAAACTGTGAAAGAAGTGTGGGCATCATTTCATGCTGTGACTACGACTGGTGATACCTTGGCCATCTACAAGACCTGGGCAGAGAACTATGATCAGGTGGAGTAACTAATTAGGCTCTTCTGAATCATTGATACCACAAAACTCTCGTTTTCTAACAGTTACGCATGCACAATAACGCAACGGCATACGTACGCTGTATCATGTTTCAGTTTGTTTGGGACCGGAGCCACGGTAGAGAGAAAAAAAATGAGGGGAAACAACCACACACGGAATAGTACTATTTTCTACTACTAAATGGTTTTGCCCCTGAAGATGAAGAAGGCCTTTAAATGAACAGTTGTAAATGAAATGTGCTTTATTCCTGTGTTGAGTGTTGGTTGAGATTGTGCTCTGTTATTCCTACCTTGAATAGGATGTGGTTGTTCTGGGCTACGATGGAGCAAGTCATGTGGCAAAAAGCATCTCCTCCCATTTCCGTGGCGACCGTGAAGCAGCTGTCGTGCTGGATGTGGCCTGCGGTACAGGACTGGTGGCAAAGAAGGTAAAATCTCAGCATCAGAACAGACAGAAAACATTTTGGTTGGTCTAGTCCTGCTAAAAAAATTAAAGATGTTATAAATAGAGCTGAAGAAAAAATTAAGAAATGTCATTCTGTTGGGTCATTTTGTCTTCCATATATATCATCTGATTTTTATGGAAATAAGATAAGATAAAACTATATTTATCCCGGAGGGAAATTTTGTAGCAGTTGCAATACAAAGTGGGAATTGGGCATATAAAGTCTAAGATAACAATGAGGTGCAAATCCAAAATACAGTATATACAATATATACAATGCCAAAATCAGGTTAACAACAGGGATCAGTCTATAGATATGGATGTACAATATCAGATCTGAAGTACAAGTAGTGTAAGAGTACATGGTTAATGCAGAAGGTTCATTATTATGTCCATGATATTGCACTAAATGTCCTATCATTGCCCATTAAGTCCCATTGTGACGCCAAGGGGCGTGACGCCAAGAAATGATGCTCCATGAGGTGTGACGCCAAATGTAACAAAGCGGTGGTATGTGCCGAGATAGGATGAGAATGTGTTGCTACTTGTAGCGGCTAAGCCTAAACAGTGGACACGAAACAGTCAACCAAGTTAAGATTACTAAGGTTTACTAAATGGATTTCCACTTTAATCAACAATTATACAGTCTAACATTCATGACAAATGTCAGCATTTAAAAGAAAAAGGGAGCTCAGGTTTTTAAGCGCCGCCATGTCGCTGTACTGTGACGTCACAAGGTTGGTTGTCTCGGCTGAGTTACACAGATATAGTGAAGGACGGATACTGAGGAGCCACAGGACAGAAGTAAACAAAAGGGAGGGCACTGTTGTAAAGTTCCTGGATGTAAAAAATTACTTTTACAATGTTAAAACCGAGAACAAAACAGTCCATTTCATTAACTGCCGCTGAAATAGAGAAGTTACACTGCAGTGCTGGCTAGTGGCACTGAAAGAGCCCTCAGGACACACTAACTCCACCTGCAGCTGTCTCACTATCTACTGTCCTCTCCCCTCTCTGATCACCTGTCTCTCCACCTCTGCTGTCCATTACAGACTGACAGACAGGGTCGCTAAGTAAAATAATCAGCAAAACCACTATTTTATTCTGAGCCCACATAGTGCGGCTGTGGCTCAGAGGGTAGAGCAGGTCGTCCACCATCGTCAGAAGGTCGGTGGTTCGATCCCCGGCTGCTCCGGGTCACATGTCGATGTGTCCTTGGGCAAGACACTTAACCCCAAGGCATAGCCATCGGTGTGTGAATGAGTATTTAGATTACATCCTGATGGACACAGTTGGCACCTTAGCAGCCTCTGCCATCAGTGTGTGAATGCTGATATGTAGTGTAAAGCGCTTTGCGTGGTCGGAAGACTAGAAAAGTGCTATATAAATGCAAGTCCATTTACCATTATAGTGTTTGTTGACATGTCACTTGGTAGCTTCCGCTAGCTAGCTCCCGGGTCAATATTAGCACACCAAAACCACCGTCCCAATATGTCACCAAAACACTCACCTGAGACATTATCGGCCAAAAGTTACCTGTGTTTCTCTTCTGTCTTTCCCTCTTGAAACCTCGGTTATAACGTCACTCTCAAGCCGACGCCCACATGGTGACACACCGACACGGTGAGCTGCTGTCAGCGGCAGCACAGGGCTCTGTTGCCGGGACAACCCGCGGGGGAGCCCGCGGTGTTACGGCGAAGTCTGTCCCCCTCCTCGAATAATGTTTCCCTCCTGTTAAAATGATAAATGCGTCACACATGTCTGGTAGCAAAAATTAATATATATAGCTATCACGAACTAACGTAAGGCACAATAATTTACTTTTGGAACAATATTTTATTTTTTTTAACCCAAAGTGTAGCAACGACGTCACTCCAACATGGCGGCTCCCCAGCTAGCTACCTAACGTTAGCTAGCTAAATAGCTAGGTAGAAAGTAGGGGAATAAAGTCGTCATATCTGTGGTTTTAACAAGTTTTTAAAATAAGATTTTATGTAATATATTTGGGCACTACATGTGCTAAAACATGCACGTTTCATGTCCTCTTTAAAGCCACTGAGGGACTACATAGACAGGCGCTCTCACTGTAGCCACGGATGTATTAGGCTGCAGCACCGCAACTTCCGCTTCTTTGACCTTTGATAAAATGGTGTATTTATTGCTCACCGTTCATGGTCTTCAACATGCAAGAATACAGAAAAGATTGACCATAAAGCTCCATGCAGCCGAACTTTTCCCCATTAGGCCTCACAGCGTTCACCTAGCGTGGGCGTGGCGTCTATTTGTGCTCCTCCGTCCAGCAACACCTGTCACCTGAGCGAATGTTCCTACCTGTATTGTACATGACCCAAAGCACAAGGGTGACACCTGCTGGACCTATTTGGAATCCTACATACACCTAACTCCAGACTGTTGTGCACTGTCCAAATATCTGGACACATTATATTTTGATGCTTGGTGAATGTGAATGCATTACCTCCTTTTCTGTCTGGTTAGGCACATATATTTGAAATCTGCTGTTTTTGATCCAAACAAGCTTCTGTTTTATTGATTTTCCAAGATAGAATTACTTAAATCAGTTCTCAGTATCCAATTAGATCTCGGTGACATGTAATCAACTGTGTGTGTTTTATAGATGAAGCAGGATGGTTTTGGACATTTTGTGGGCATCGATGGAAGCACGGCTATGTTGGAGGAGGCCCAAAAGAAAGGGCTGTACCAAAACCTCAAGCAATGCATTTTGGGAGAACAGCAGCTACCTGTCCAAAAAGGTAGTGTAATTATGTCAAAAACCTAAAGTACATGTTTTATACTTTATATATTAACAATGAATAAAATGACTATGTTGGATGTAAATGGAGCCATCAAATGCAGCTGTAAAAAAAAAAAAGCAAAGCGATGGTTAATTCAAAAGGTGTTTGTGTCGTTAACTTATTGTCTTCACTCACTATTCACTTCCTCCTGCAGGATCATTTGATGAGGTTGTGATATGTGGAGGACTGGGTGTGGAGCACGTTTCTATAAGCGTGGTCAGAGAGCTGTGCATTGCCTGCAAACCAGGTAAAATATTGTGGTGGGGGGCTTCAACCCATATTGCATGAAAAATCATGGAGAATGTTTTATCATGTGTCAAACTAAGTTGTAATTTTAATGTATGTAGGTGATATCTGCCCATTTACTCAGCAACACTGCTTCACTGTCACTTGTTCCTTCTAGGTGGCTACGTTTGTATGACGTGCAGACATACCCCTGACAATCTGGAGTACAAAGCTGCCCTGGAGCGCGAGCTGGAGCAGATGGAGAAAGAGGGGCTCTGGAGTCCTGTAGCTGTCACTGAGGTAGAAAACTGGATAAGTGGAATGTCAACAGCGCCAGGGGACGACTATTCATCTGGTTATGTGTACCTCTACAAGAAACTGTAGCATGATGCACCATGTCTAATGCATCAGACCAGTAAATGACAAAATACTCAAATAACTCACTTTACATTTCAAATGTCAAGTGTCAGGATTTTTCTTTTGACATTGTCGGTCTCTTACTGACTGACACAGATGTGAATCTGATAGAGGAACATGCACTAATAATTTACAATAGATATTGTTGCCTGTATAAGCTTCCCGAATAAATTCTCTCACACAGAAATGCGTGCTCCCATTCAAAGCATATTTGATGTGTGATATAGCATGCTAAAAACATTATTTACTTTTGGTATTTGAAACAATTGTGTCAAAAAAAATTGTCAAATTAAATGTATTTGATGTATGCTGTGCTTTATCCTTTACTTTAATAAAAATATTTGCTGGTAAAAGTATGGCGTCTTGTGATGATCTCAAGGTTAACCACAAGGTGACAGTGTTTGTGTTCTTGTGAATCACTGAGCAAAACACAGAACATTTTTCTTATCTAAAAAGCTGTACATGTGATGTCTGCTTCCCAAGGACTAACAACACTGTTAAACGGTCTGTTTACATTTTCTATTCTACTCAAGCTATAAGACAATGTGAATAAGAACATATACAGTATCTTGACGTAGTGCTATCAAAATGAAATTTACTTAATATCAATAACATCATTTAATGTTTGAGTTTGCTTGCAGACTTGCAAGAAAAATGCACACGTGAACTCCGAGTCCTGTCATGTTCAAAAGCAAAGTGTGCTTATGGTGTGTGATAATACATGCAAATAACAGAAAATGCTGTAGCAATTTGAAAATATAAATTTGGCAAACAAAAATGCCTTTGATGTGAAATGTAATCATTTTTTTCCCCATTGGATCATTAAAACATCTGCTGGTATAATGGGGCTATAGATGGATAGATGGATGGTTAATTTAATCTGACGGGGTCTAATGTGTTTGTGTGCACCACTGACCACCAGATGACAGTGTTTCACAATACTAGGAGACGAGTATGAACATCACCTGGGTCAGTCATGCTTTCTACATTGTTCAAACCCATATAACTTTATTTAAAATTGTTTGGGCTTCAGTGTAGTTTTATTTTCATATTACTTACTCATTTCTGTAGTTTCTTCCTTATTCATGTATGCAAATGTATCCATAACACAAAGTCCTCTCTAAAGTCAAACTTGTGTATAACTGGCAGCAGTAGATTATGACTAGATAATGATGCTACTGCATATTTGAATTAAAAAAAAACACAACACATGTTCCATAAACATGATTGACTGAAACTGGGTTTGAATCCTCTTCAGTGTGCCTCCTCTAACCGCACACCTCCGCTGTCAACACACTCTCTGTCAAACCAGTTTGTCCTGTAGATTTGAATAGCCAGCAAGAGGACTGAGAGTCCAGGGGGATGCTGTATACTTATATGAAGAAAGGCTCTATTCAGCTCATGTGTGACGTTTAATACATTTAGATTATAGTGAAAAAGACAATCAAATTACATTAAAGTCATTTATTGAAAAGTAAACGTACAAATATCTATCAATAATATCCGTGCAAATAAAAATAAACGTAAAAATCACATTTCACAGTTGTGACAGATAGCTAAATCTAAAAAGTGTAACTATTTATTACAAGTAACAAGTGGGAGTCTTTCATGGCCGTAGAGCTCATCAAATGAGCACATACTTGGCTTAAAAAATGCATTGGTATCAATTCGAAGTTGGCTAAAATACGCTTCTGCTTCATTACTCATGTTGCGTTCAGGTTGCTGTACATCCAGCAGAAACAAACAAGCTAAAACGTCCGAGGTAAAATCCGTACTGCGGACGGATTCACCCTCATTCAGTGCATTTAAATAGTCAGGAAAAAAAGTTGATACCGGTGTAATGCTCCACATTAACGTGCCAAACTTAATGCCAACAATGTTCTTTAAAAAATAAAAAACAAGACAACAAAAGCATACTTCATTTGCACCAGGATTCAATTTGTTATATATGTATTTAAGTTCAGTTTTAGTGCAGATAACATATTAAAGCTGCTATGTTCCTGCATATTTATGAATGTAGTCCAGACCTTTTCCCTTCTGTCCTTTTATCAAAGCAACATGGTGGAGTAGAAAGATAACTATACTTAAATACAATGAACTACTTTTCATCAGTAAACCGTCACAAAATAAGTAAACTACTAATTAGTATGTAAAACTTCTGTATTGCGTGTATAAACGGAAGTACGTGCATTTGTGTGTGTCCATATCATAGGTATGTTTTCGCTGGATTTGAGGACACCTCCTCAATTTCACTCTCCACTGATAACTTCTCCTCCGTTTCTGCTCGTTTCAGCTGAGACTTTGTCGACGGCGCCTCGCTGTATTCAGACTTAGTCGACTCCGGCCTTTTCATCTGAGACTTTGTTGATGGCGCCCATGATTGTTCTGACCCCAGCCTCGAGCCCTGCGCAGGCCCGTCCTCCCAGGGAGGTCTTGTGGACAGCGGGATCTTTGTCGATGCTCCATTGTAGCTTTGAGACCTGGGAAACGCCGCTCCGACAGGCGTCGCTCCTCTGCTGCGTTGAGAACTTGCCCCGTTGGAGGAGCGGACCACCAGGTAGCGGACGGAAGGGCTCTTGTCTGCGTCGTGGGCTTTGAGGGGGCACGCTGAGCTGATGAACAAACCCCCTCCCAGAATGAGCAGGACGGACGCTCCCCAGCCGATGTAGAGGCTGGCTCCGATCTCCCTCCGCTGAGCGTCTATGGAGGCGCTGTAGAACTTCTTCACCACGGACCCGGCCGCCCACGATGTGGGAATCAAACACAGCAGCCCTGTGACTATCAAAACTGCCCCCGCTGCCACGGCCACCTTGCCCTTGACCCCTTCTTCTCCATCCAAAAAGCGAGTGCACTTCCCTCCAACGAAGGCCAGGATGAGGCCCGCGCTGCCCGTAGCGATGGCGAGGACGATGAGAGCCCTGGCGGCCTGCAGGTCAGCGCTGAGGGCGAGGAGAGACTCGTAAGGTTTGCACTGGATCTGCCCTGTGCTCTGGACCACGCAGGTCATCCAGATGCCCTCCCAGATGGTCTGGGAGGTGACGATGGTGCTTCCGACGAAGGCCGTGACCCGCCACATGGGCATTATGCAGCTGATGATGACCCCTGCCCAACCCAGGAGGCACAGGGCGCTGGCCAGCATCTGCATCCCCATAGAGGCCATGACGTACAGTAGAGGTGGAGGGAAGGGGCCGAGAAATCTTCACAGACCTTTGTGTGAAGTGCTCTGGTGGTTTCTGTGGAGCTTCTTTTGCTTTCACTCCTGCAGGCTCTTCTCCTCTCGTGTGAGCTTTTCTTTGTCTTTCTCAGCGTGCGATGTTGCCGTTTTCACACGCCTCCATTATTGTGCGTTTCTTCAGCTATTTTTTTTTTGTCTTGCCACAGTTGCAATGTTGTATCTGTCCCAGGAACGCAGAGGCCCGTCTGACTATTTCAGTTGTCCGTCCAGCCTCCAGTAGCTTGACTCCAGGTGTGTCACTTCATTTGTTTACAGCCTACTTTTCCACTGTCCCTCCTCCTTCGTATCCCTAAATGCTGTCCTCTCCTTCCCCCCCTCTCTCTTTATTTCTCTACCTGAGAGTGCTCTTTCTTTTCTGTCACCTGAGCGGCTGCCTGTGTGCTACTGGTCAGGTGTAGATGCACCACACCTACTCTATAGGGAAACAAAGGGGGAGGAGGTTGACAGAAGAACAGAGAGAGAGAGAGAGGTAGCTGTGAAACCGTGACATCACCTATTCCCTCCCCTATTATCTGCGTCTGACGAGATTATTTTGGAAACGATGAGCTTCGGACGAAGCGGAGAGAATGATATGGCCTCTGGGCGTTCAACATGTCTATAAGATGCACACTCGTGAGGCGCCGCATCGTCGTCTTTGTTCTGTCAGACACCATCTTGCTGCAGAAATAAGATTTGATTCAAAAGTTAATACTTGTGTAAGCTCAGTGTGTGTGTGTGTCTGTGTGTGTGTCTGTGTGTGTGTGTGTGTGTGTGTGTGTGTGTGTGTGCATAGCCTACACGTCCTCTGGTAGTAATTTTGTGCATGTGAATGATGCCTGCATGCAGGATGTATTTGTGTAACAAGAGGAGAACAATGGGGAACACAATCTCCTGGGAGAAAACCAGTTTCATTCTAGCAGCAGCTACTGCGCAGAAAAACCTGTTTGAAACATGCAAAACCCCTCCCCATACACAAACACAAACACACACACAAACAAACACACACACACACACACACACACACACACACACACACACACACTACTTATCCTTTTAATCAGGCTCAAAATAATCTTTAATGTTGCCGTCCTTGTAAAATTCAGAGTGTTACTTTTATTCATTTATCCTCCACAACATTATGACAAACTAAATTTCCATTTTCCCACAATTCTATAATCATGTTTAAAGGACAAAAGAAATCTCTTTCTCTTAAAATACTGAATACTACATACTAGGGCTGTCAATCGATTAAAATATTAAAATATTTAATCACGATTGATCGCAAATTTGTCAAGTATTTAATACTCTTATCAACATAGGAGTGGGCAAGTATGCTTGTTCTATGCAAATGTATGTAGATATTCATTATTGGAAATCAATTAAAAACACAAATCAATGACACATATTGTCCAGAAACCCTCACAGGTACTGCATTTAGCATTAAGAATATGCTCAAATCATAACATGGCAAACTGAAGCCCAACAGGCAACAACAGCTGTCAGTGTGTCAGTGTGCTGAGTTGACTATGACTTGCCCCAAACTGCATGTGATTATCATAAAGTGGGCATGTCTGTAAAGGGGAGACTCGTGGGTACCCATAGAATCCATTTTCATTCACATATCTTGAGGTCAGAGGTCAAGGGACCCCTTTGAAAATGGCTCTGCGAGTTTTTCCTCGCCAAAATTTAGCGCAATTCTGGAGAGTTATGTAGCCTCCTTCACGACAAGCTAGTATGACATAATTACCAATGAATT